>CAKNXH010048741.1:0-13683 GCA_932178445.1 Andricus quercusramuli
TTGTAGCTATATAATATCCTTATTTTCACGATTTAAGCATGTGATTCATTAATAATAGCAGTCAAAATAAATGATCATGCAAGTCCCTGATTTAAAGATTTTTCCAGTATCATTAGTTTGTTTGCAACGATATCAGATCAAGGATAAAGATCGTTGATTCAGCTTATAATTTTTTTCGTGTATTAAAATGATACCTGTAATGTTTGATTTACGCCATAGCAATTGAGCTTCGTAAAAATATGACGATGTAGAATACGTTATCTACCTTTTAAACTTATAAATATTTACATAAGAATTCTCGTACATTATGAAAGCAAAGATTTCAAGAATAAGGAATTACGGTAATGCAATTATGGATCGCTGATAATATAACACAGCAAAAGATATTTTATCAAGCTTTTTGGAGTTAATAATAAATCTATTCGCGACAAAAATGAGAAATATAATCGTTTTTTATAGATTTTATTCATAAAAATAATTTATTGCATTAAAAAAATCTGCCGGTTGAAATTCATTGAAAATATGTACCTATTTATTTATAACAGTTGCTTAAATAATAATAATTATTATCAGGTATTGAAGCATTATTAATATTATTTATATTCAGAAATTTTCCCGTGAATTATGTCACTGAAACTAAATCTTCACGGCGAAATTTTGAAAAAGGGTAAACTTTGTTAAATTAAAAAAAGAATTGAGAATATTGAGCACAAAAATATTGTTTATTTATATTATAAAAAATAAAAAATAAATTAAATGCAATAAATACTTGACTAAGAGCTTTTCGAGTATATCATCTCAAACTTTTTAAAAATAAATTTTACACATTTAATGAGTTTCGTAAGTTTAGACAAAATCCGCGAGATGAACCTTTATTTTTTGTGAATTCAGCACTGCGTAAAAACAGTCTAGGTGAACGATATATGTACAATTTATAGGGCTAAAAATAATTTTATTCGTACGCAATTTAAGTTTATTTCACGTTATGAATTGAAACGTCACTTGCCACAGAGAGATAAATACATCAGCAGGCAACGTTGTAAAATTATCTAAAAATATTTGCGTGTTTAAGAAGCGCAGAAACAAGGAGGGGAATTATCGACCTTAATCTCTCACTGAAAAAGTAAAACAAAATTGATGAAACACTTTACCGCTATTCCCGAACCATTTCCTGCTCTTTCTTTCTGGCTTTCGATATACATAGAGTGGTAATGGCAAAGATGGAGAACGGCCTTCATGTTGCATGAAGGTAGCAGTGCTCCTTTTCCCATTAAGAAAATGAAATTTGCATTGCAGATCCTTCAAGGTTTTGCGTATTCCAATTGGGGTTTGCAAGCTTCACTTCTAATCGAAAATCAAGACGTATGAGAAACTGCGTTTCGAACCGGCCGTACAACTTTTTTACCCGTAAAATAAATATCCTTCGAAAGTAGTACAACTTTCCGGTAATTTGAAAAACTAAATTGTTTTGAAGCATTAGTTTAGCTCGCATTAATTATAGTTGGTGGAACCACCCGCAGACCTGTTCTGGTGTTCTTGAAGGTAGAAAGACTTAGAACCTCTGAATTCGAGAAAAGCAGATCGAAAGAGAAAAGGGGAGAGCAGAAAACGAAAAAGTAAGCAGAGTATGTTTGGTGGGGCCAATCTCGTGTCTCGACAACCTAACAATCTTGGACGTCGTAGTTTGTAACGGTGGCGGCCGAAGTTATATAGGGTAAGACGTAAATTGTTAAGGCGAGCCTCGCCTAGTTATAAATTAGAAAAGAGGCAATCTTACCGGCTTGGCTGTTTTCCCGGCATCTTGGTCTTTTCCACTCTGCGTTTTCCTCCGCGTTTCTCCCTTTCTCCCTTTCTCACCGCGCCCTTCCGCTTTTATTCCTTTCGTTTTCTCAGCTTTCTCGCGTTTGGCGAGGTTTTAGCACTACCCATAAAAAAGTCTAACAACCTGGCCAAGATTACCCCGAAATGTACTTTGCCCTTTTCGAGGCGATATCTTTGGATGGTGTACGAGGCCCAACTACCACATGGTACGTCCTCATTCTAGCTCTAAGCTCATCGCTGATCCCATTTACGACTGATTAACCCGCCTTTCTCCTCTTGCTTCGCTGGAAACGTTCTTCTAGGTCCGAGCGATTCCAGATCTCGGTGCGATTTTTCGTACACCCGCGGGACTCTTTTAGAGGAAAATGGAAACAGTGTTCGGCCTTTAGGTCGTCAAGTGGAGTGTTTATACTTTCACTAGTATCCAAATTTCAAATTTTAGCAGTCTTCAATAGTTGATTCATTCAATCTTCAATCCTTTCTATTTTTAATACCTATTTGTGTCATTGACTTAAGAACGTCTGCGAAACACGTCTAGTAAGCATAACAAACAATCAGCCATGCTTCTGACCAATCCATTAGAAAGTCAATCAATCAATCAGGCCCATTAGGCACTACAAAATAACACTCCATGGGAATCTTTTATAAGACACGTCAAAAATCAAGTGTAATTAGTAAAGTTCACTAGCCAATGAGAACATCCACTTCTCTGTTAAGTCAAGTTAATTTTTCGGACTAACAACTTTATTAGAAATGCCTGCTGAAGACGCAAGTTATCCGCGTCTATTGATCATGCCTCCATTGCATGCACGTATGTCACGATTGTCACGTCTAGTTACTTAACTAGGAACACCCTATAAACTACGCCTACTATCCACTGTCCACTAGTTACACCCACTAATCACCCTGTGATTATTTAAACACTAACCACTTTTATATGAATGCCTTTTCCAAGCTGATTTTCGAAAGGAAATGCCTTCTGATGAAATTAATTTTCCACGCCCACTATTAACAGTTTTATTACACCCAAATAATCCCTTATCAAATCACGCTCAACGATGCAAATTAATTACCAGCCACTAAACACGCCCAACAGTTACTCCCCAATGAAGCTTGCATCTAGCTAAACCTAAATATAGTAACCACATTTATAGAAACGTCTTTTACAGCCTCGCCAACATACTCCTAATTAACTCATGAGTATCTTTTGAATCTTGTTCACTCGACACACTCTCTGACATTCGCTGATCATTGTAATCTATTAACAACATCCAACGAAAACTGACTCCAATCCACTCCCTGAGACTAACCTTTCTTATGACTGGAACAGCCCATCTACGTCAAAGTAATTTTCCAACAGCCTAACGAGGACGTTTTTTCACGCCAAAAATGTACGTATCATAACCACGCCGGGTTTTCACGTCACTTAGCAACTTTATTGGGATATACCCTCACCGTGTCTTCCTATTAAAAATAAGTTCTTCGGGAAATCTCCTAAATGCTCAAAACCTTCAAAACGTCTTTGTAACTCGCTAGTAGTGCACGTCAGTTTCCTAGCAGCCGCAATCGTTGCTTCGAGAAAAGATGTATGGGGAATTTTTTCTAGATTTTTTTCACACAAAAAATCGGACATTCTTGTTTCGATCTCAAATTTGGTCACAGTTTATAACTGTTTGATGCTAATTGGTGAAAAAATTTCGCCAATTGAAAAAATATTTGATGAAAGGGAGCAGGGGAAATTTTTGGTTTTTGTGCAGGCACCTCTTTCGTATTTCGTATTTCATACAAAATTATCCTAGCCTAAAGTGGCGAACTGTACGTACTTTTTGCTTAATTGGACTAAAAGTATAGACTGTCCGTACGTTCAGCTCGGCTAGACTAAAAGTACGGACTATTTAGCTTTGACTACATGTCCGGGCTAAAAGTACGGACTGCCGTTATATTTAACTTCTACTACATGGCCTCTACGCGAACAGACTACCCGCACGTTTAGCTTTTACTACACGGCCGGGCTAAAAGTACGGACTCAAAATATTCCTTTTAATTTGATATTTATTCTCCATTTTGCAGAAGAAATTGAAGCGGTTGCAAATAACGGGGCTGAATGTGTGTAGTTGAACCATTTTTATTTGAAAAATATAGTTTTTGCGTGTTTCAATTAAATTTCAATTTAATTTTATCCTTTCAAATAATTGATCAACAGCAGCTATTCTAAACTTATCGCAATTAGCAATTGATTTATTTCACATTTTATATAACAACTGTAAGTTTCAAACAACTAATCATTGCGAATCATAAGGAAATGGCTTTTGTTCATTAATTTGTTTCAAATAATATAAAAAAACCTTCTTCTCACTCTAGCCTACTGGAAATTATTGCTAGATAGGTATTACACAAACTTAAGCTCTTCTTTAGTCATTTTAAAGACCTTAAGAGAAAAGGTAAGTCTGAAAAGTGAAAAAAATTTATTTGTTTGGTTGTTGAAAGAAAATCTTTGTTCAGTTAAAGTGAATTTTCTGCACAGAATAGTTATACCTGGAAGCCTTACGCTCATTTTTAAAAGACAAAATACCAAAATCTATAGAAAGTTGCCTTCTAGACAGACTTTTGTCCACAAAAGTGTATTTTTATGCATCACTAACGAAGATGGCCATGTAGATACCAGAAAATACAAATTTCACGGTGAAAGCTTATAAAAATGACGCTTTTCAAAAAAATGATGATGATTGTTCAATATACAACGATTCTTTACAAGTACAAGTGGCCCAAACGTTCTCCGCCGCCTTCCTAACTGACACAGAGGTGTCACAGGGGTGCCATCCCACCCCCACAATATGTTGGAAAAAAGTAGGGGCTTGACCAATATTATTTCTGTGACCTGTCACAGGGATGTTATTCCGAGCCCACGAGACGTGGAAAAAGGGTAGGGTTTGACCAACATTATTTCTGTGTCCAGTCACAACGGCGGCTTTCCGCTCCCCATGACATGTTGGAAAGAGTTAGAGGTTTGACCAACATTATTTCCATGACCAGTTTCAGGGGAACCTTTCCGCTCCCCGCGAGTCGTTGGAAAGGGGTAGGGGTTCGACCAATATTGTATCTGTGACCAGTCACCTGAGCGCCTTCCCGATCCTCACGAGACGTTCGAAAGGGGTTGGGATTTGACCAAAATCATTTCTATGACCAGTCACAGAGGTGCCTTCCCGCTTCCCACGTGACGATAAAAAAAGGTAGGGGTTATACCAACATTACATCTGTTCCTAGTAACAGGGGCGCCTTCCCGCTCCTCACAAGAGGTTGGAAAAGCGTAGGGGTTTGAGAAAAATTATTTCTGTGACCAGTCACAGAGGCGCCTTCCCTCTCCCCACAATACGTTGGAAAGGGGTACTGGTTTGACCAACATTATTTTTGTGACGAGTCACAGGGGTGCCTTCTCTCTCCCTATGCGACGTTGGAAAGGGGTAGGGGCTTATCCATATTTATTTCGATGACCAGTCACAGAGTTGCCTCCCTCCACAAGACGTTAAAGAGAGGTAGGGGTTTAACCAACATTACATCTCTTCCTAGTAACAGAGGCGGCTTCCCGCTCCTCACAAGAGGTTGAAAAGGCGTAGGGGTTTGACCAAAATTATTTCTGTGATCATTCACAGGGGCACCTTCCCGCTTGCCACAAGACATTGGAAAGGGGTAGGGGTTTGACCAACATAATTTTTGTGATGAGCTACAGGGGCGCTTTCCCTCTCCCTATGAGACGTTGGAAAGGGGTAGGGGTTTGACCAACATTACATCTGTTCCTAGTAACAGGGGCGCCTTTCTGCTCCTCACAAGAGGTTGGAAAGGCTTAGCGGTTTAACCAACATTATTTCTGTGACCAGTCCCAGGGGTGCCTTCCCACTCCCCACAAGACGTTGAAAAGGTGTAGGGGTTTAACCATCTTTATTTCTATGTCCAGTTACAGGGTTGCCTCTCCCCACAGGACGTTGGAAAGGAGTAGGGGTTTGACCAACATTATTTTTCTAAGCTGTAACAGGTGTACCTCCCCCCCACCCACGAGACGTTGGAAAGGGGTAGGAATCTGACCAACATGAGTTCTGCGACCAGTTACAGGGGTGCCTTAATCACAGTCACAAGGGTGCTATTCCGCCCTCACAAGACGTTCCAAAGGGGTAGAGGGGTTGTACCGATATTATTTCTGTGACCAGTCACAGGAGTCTCTTCCCGCTCCCTACGAGACATTGGAAAGGGGTAGGGGTTTGAGCAACATTATTTCTGTGACCTGCCTCATAAATACTATTTAAAATCAAAACACTCACCGGGATCTACTTCTTCCTTTACAATTGCATTAGAAGCTCCTGCCTCCTGCCTCAGAGGCGTACATCATATTATAATACTTCAAATCAGGTTTTATATATTTTCTTCGAATGAGCTATTTTACTATTTATTCCATTAGAACTACGTCGATAAAATAAACAATTTGATAATTGCTCAAAATTCTTAAAAAGTGCTTCTAAATCAACGAAAGACTTGAAGGTTTCACCCTTTTTGAATCTTCAGAATCTAAAAGTACATCAATAAATTTTTTTTCTGCAAAAATTATAAGATACAAGATAAAAATTTTTAATTCAAACTTCTACGTTTAATACAAATAAATGAAACGAAATTGAGATGTATGTTAATACATGACTACAAATAACAGAAATTTCAAAAGCGTATAAAATACTTTAAAATTCACTTACCACTGGAAACGGTTGATAAACTGTCGGTGTCAGACATTTCTTCCAAATCCATTTTAATATAGAAAAGAAGACAACAAATACGATTTCACGCAAATCGAATGAATAATAGACGCCCTGCCTACACTTCTTTCCGGCTTCAAAACATCAGTCTTCACTTTTCTTACTGCCCAGCCGGCTGTCCAAACAATCGGACACGTCTAAATACGTACAGAACTACCAGACCGTATGCAGTTAGAACTAAGCGTACGGACTGTCCGTATAACTGAGAGTAAGCATACGTTTACATTTTAGGAAAACTATCTGTTCCGACGTCATAGTAAAATAATGAAAGGAATGAAAACGGAGTGAAACTATATAGGAATGAAAGAACTCGTAGCCTAACGACCTCCACCCGCCAACAAGAGATATTAAGAAGGACGGGATCGAGAGGCGCAGTTACCCTAAAGGAGAAGAAACTACTCCCTACCAGTACAAAATGAGTGGAAAATCTCTAAAGAATCTCTTGCCACTTCTATCCATAGCTACTCAGGAAGTAGTTTTTAAAGAATCAGGTATAGTTTTATGATGCCTGTAAACCATATTTTGCCCGAGTACTTGCAAGCTGAGGGGTGCTTGGTTCGCAACCAGGCAAATATTACACAAATCTAATACCGTCTCTGGATGAGAATGTAAAAGTACATTTTTCAAGTACCGTGAGCATTAATGATAGTTATTTTATTGTTTTAATGGTGAGAACTAGTATTGAGAACATGAAAATAATGAGATATTTTGAAAAAACACACACAAGATGAAAAGTAAAATAAATAAGCAAAGTTTTGATGAGAATGTGCCCACTTATCAGGCTGATTTTTCACTGTTAATGTAATTTTTACAAATAACACAAAAACTACACATCCTATGAAAAAGTAACTAAGAACAAATTTTTAGATCTTTTTTGAGTGCACAATTTTTGTTAAACCATCATTTGTTGTAACTTGCATAGTTTGACCGTAAAATTGAATTTTGGGATTTTTCGTTATTTTTTGTGCAATAAAATGTGAATTTTCAATTTTTCAAGAAAATTCAAAAAGTCGTTATGATAACCTTGTAGCGCGTGCAAAAGGAAACACTTTTCTTATCTTGAATTTTTTTCATATCGTGCGTTGTTTGGCTCAAAATGTTTATTTTCGTTTTTTTTTTTTTTTTGTATTTTGAAAATGCTATAGCTCTGACAATTTTATCTTTATAGAAAAAAGTCATTATGATAAATTGTTCGAATTTCCATGTGCTATGAAGAGCCGTAAATGAAAATTTCAAATTTCGAAAAAAATGGTCACAAAAATTTTAAAAATGCTCTAACTTTTTGAAATTTTGTCCAAAATAGCTGGCTGACGAACTCGTCCTTTCTTTTCACAATATTTATAAAGTGTGCCAAGGGGAATCCAATCGGATAATTTCTTCAAGTGTTACCGTGTTTACAGACTACAACGACGACAACGACAGACAGACACCGACGTAAAAACTATTTTTTCTGACTCAGGGAATGTTTGGAAACTACAAGTTTTTACGATTTCAGATATATATATAATTTCTTGAAAAATATTTGAAATTTGAATTTGTTTAATATATGGAAGAATATATTTTAGAATTTATTGCTTGTTAAAGTTTTGAAATTTTTTAGACAAATCATATAGGTCTGGAATCACAAAAATGTGTAGATTCCAAATATCCTTTTTTCAGATCGCTAATTGCATAAAAAAATTTTTATAGTTTCGTGATTCGGACGTGTTTACGGACAAAGCGAGAAAGGGTGCCTGCTTAAGATGTCTGGTCACCTTGAAGATATTTAGAGCTCTATTTTAGTCCTATTTATTCTAGCCAACGATCCAGGTAGATAAGAGTTCCTTAAGCAAGTTTTGGTGGTTAAGTTGTGGGGTAATAACGGAGGCCACATTTAAGAGCTTGAAATACAAAAATAATTTTTGTTTTCAATTTTGTGATGAGGGACTTGAAAGTTACAAAATTAGAATCTACAATTCTATACGATTACAGATATATAAAATTGCGTTGATAAGTTTAAAATACATCATTTTTTGCAAGTATCTTGTTTGACATTTTCGCCTGAGATGTTCCTAAGATTTCCTGTCGGTAGGGCTGAAAAGCACTCAATGTTACTACTTACTTAATGTTATTAAACAACCGTTATACCGGCGGAGCTATAAATGATTTTTTTCACAGCTAAAGAATATAATAGTAGATTGCATATCAAGGTGGAGAGCATTGTCTTTTCACGGCAAGGGCAATGTTTTCGGAACGAGTGGAAGGCAAGGGCCGAAGGCTATGCATTGTATTATTCATGGTAGTGACGCGGAAAATGAATAGCGTGTTCTGCTGCGAACGGATTGAGCGTGATCTCTCTTTTTAAGTCGGCGAACCAAGCGCATGTAATTGGCACTAAAAACACAGAAAAAACAAGGTCTGAAACTGTTTACACTTTTAGTCAGTTTCCACCGTTTAGCATTCCTCGCTGCTCCTGCCTGAAAACATCGGCATATCTCCTTCTCTTTCTAACCACGTGCGACCGCGCATGCGCCACAATTTTGTTCCTAGTATGAAATGTTGACCTCGCACCCTAAGACCACTGTTCTACTGCGAGGTCCAACATTATATACTCGGTCCACGCACGCCGCTTGAAAAGAGAGATGTTACGCTCAATTCGGAAGCACGCTCATTTTCAGCGGCTACCATGAAAAGAAATTTTCATTATTGAATAATGCCAGCTGGGAGGTTAGAATCGTTATTGTCGCTGTCATCGTTCCATTGAATTTATAGTCCAACGAGCCTGAAGAGCAACCAAAGTATGGCGTGTTGACGAGCGAGGGAAATACTCAACTATTAACTTTTAATCAATCTTTATGCAATATTAAAATCAGATACATTTTGTGAAATTATAAAAGTATTTATATATATATATATTTATTGTTGGTCACACGCATTTAATATAGGTGGGGCTCCGGGGCCGTATCAAATGTCGAAAATTCAACGGACCTCTATTTCTATCGTGTGGAGGTAGAGAGAGAGGTCCGTTCGATTTTCGCCTTTTTGAACTATGACGTCACATCATGCTTACTGAGACCTTTTTTGAAACTTATCGAACACATCTACAGACACTGCTCAAAACGCGTACTTTTATGTTTGTCTATGGAGTCGTGAAAAAATGCCATTTTTGTGATTCCGTTTCGAGAAGCAAATTTGTGTGATACAGTTCCGATAACTTTTTTCCACCCTTTTCAGTGAACATAAGTATTGTTTGAAAAAATTATCATCTTACTTCAAACAATGAAGGTAAGGAATTAATTTCTCAAAATATGTCCTGATTTTCTTTTATGGAATATCATATAATAATTTTTTCAAAAAATTATTTCGATCACTGAAAAAAGCGGGAAAAATCCTTCCAAACAATGGTCGACAAAATGTCTTTTCCTCCGAAATATACGGTTTTCCTGGAACAGAGAATGAACGAATCTTATTTTCTTGAAAATAAAAAAATAAACACATCCTGTTCTTCACGATTCCAAAATCGGGAATCCTATGCTTAATTTTGATGGTTGTAAACATTCGACAGATCATAAAGTTTTGTAATATTTTTTTAACTATGCAAAAATCATAAAAATCTTAATAATCGAGCTTACAATTCTCTTCGAAATTTTTATAGTTAAAAAAATCAAATCGGTTAATAATTGCAGTTTCTCTGATTTGGACCGAAAAATCCACTTTTTCCGAATGGTGATGCAGTAATGATTTTTTTTCTGTTAAAGGTAGAAGCTATTTTATATAAAATATCTGGAAAAGGTATATATGAATATTGCTTATAGAGCGACTGAAATGACTGTTATTACACGCATGCGAGGCATGATAACCTTTTACGTTATCAGTTATCAGCCTCTCGTGACGTATGCCAAATTACTGCACAACGTTGTAAAAAAATATGTCGTATACAAAATTTAATCCACCTTTCGAATACATAAATTAATCTCTACGCAGGAAAAGCTACAACATGATGACAATTTGATTGCAATCTTTTTTGCGCCGATCGAAAATTTTTGTCGTTTGGCGGATAAGCATAGCTGACAAATGTTTCACACAATTATCAAATTTATCTGGCAGAGGATAAATGTTATTTTCATGCGGATTAAAAGGCTGCGATGAAACTATCTCAATTCAAGATAAAAAAAAAGCTCGCCTTTTTTTCTTTGTTATTTTTGTACTTATATTAATCAACTGGGTTGAAACTATTAGTAAAGAAAATAACATATTGTAGTTCATTTATAAAAGTTACTTTATTCATTACTTATTTATTTTCAAATATTAATTGTGAAAATTATACTGTACAGTGATGAAGTAATTTTTTTAAATAAATTAAAATTCATGGAATACAAAAACGGGCCCGTAAAGTTTCACTGAACAATAATTTCTTCTGTCTGCGCATAGCAGATATAGTCTAAAAGCGATAACAGCTATTGCAATAACGGTCTTTTATAGACTAAAAAAAGTGAGCATGTGTAAAACTTAATGCGAACATTAAAAATCACGGCGATCACAATTGCCGCAAAGTGAGATATTTTTGCATTTTCCAAGAAAATTACTTGAAACTTGATTAACAGATTTTTATATTAAAAAGGAAATAGCGATGTTTACAACACAAAACTTTGTGAAATTATAAAATTGCAACTGCAATAAAGAAAGTACGTAAGCAGTAATCAACCAGTGATACATATATATTAAAATTCTGTAAAAAAACAGTACTGCAAACGAAGTTATCAAAAAATCGTGACTCGTAATATTCTTGAAAAAGTCACATTGACTCTATCTGGTATGCATTTTTAGTATACTTCAACAATAGTATATGAAGAAGCTTGACTTTAACATAATCTTGCTTGATTTTTTATCACGAGAAAATATTTCAAACTAAAATATTGCTTTCTATTTCACGACGAAAAAAAATTCCGGTGTCTGAATTGAGTGAAAATCTTTTCATCATCGTGAAACAAGAAATCGTATTTTATATGTTCATCGAATCAGAAGTCAACAAAAAATATTTTAATGTCCAAATGCTTCATATATTATTGTTTAAATATATTGAAAATACATCCCAGGCAACATATACTACATATTTAATAGTCACGTAATCTCGAAAATTGACATAACTCTAACGAAATAGGGAAAGAGTCGACTTTTTGAGATTTTTTTTCTATCTAAAGGTCGTTCAGACATTGTCAAAACATTTCAATGGCATTATTGCTGTACTGGTATAAATTCACTTTTTTTTGTAATGAAACTGTAGGAGAGGGGCCGTTAAAAAAATACGTAACGCCTTTAGGGAGGGGGGGGGGGTACCTCGAGCGTTACGCTCATGTTAAAGTTACATACACTTCTTGTAGAAAAAGCGTTATGTAGAGGGGGGGGGGGGGAGTTTTTGGAAAAAAGCGTTGAGAATTTTTTCAACGGCCGTAGAGTGTTTTCAACTCCCAAAAGAAAGCTTTCTTCATTCCTATTGGAACTACGAATTAAGACATTTATCTTTTTTTCGAGCATGTATCCCATAAGAGATTATCTTTTGACCGCATCTTAGAGAAGAGAAAATTGGATTTCATTTCGTTGAATTGTAAGATTCGCATTTTTTGCAATAACGAGACGAGATTTGTTTAGCAAACGTATTTATCAAATTTGTTTGTATAATCAAACATTGATTGTAATAGCAAATAATAATTGCAATACATTTGTACTAAATAGTGCCCAAGTGTGAATAATTGATATTGCTTATTACTGTACAATTTCTAATTATACATTAGTAAACTTGATTTTTCTTTAAAAAACTATATCAGTTTAAAACATAGAAAAATTAATCAGTCCTCAAAAACCCACTTTTTTTCTAAATTGTCCATAAGAAAACGAAACAAAACAACATTTTTATTGATGTGACTTCGGTGCACTTACGAGTTTTGTTGCGACAGCGTAGAGTATCGTAATGTACATTACTATACACCGGAGTGTAATGTGAAGAGTGATCTTCCGCTGTATCGTAATGTACTACATTATGCTACTCTACGCTGTCACGACAAAGCTTGTAAATGAACCGTCGTGCATGTTTGCCCCAATGTGTTTTTGAATTATTATTTTTGTGAAATATCTTGCGACATTTTATGAATTTGTGTTTTCAGTTTCAAATATTTTCAAATGTTTTCAGTTTCAAATGTTTTCAGTTTGTTTGAAATTTAATGTCATCAATTGAATTCAGTCGTTAGAACGTGAAAAGAAATTAGATTTACGAGAAAAATGCGAATCTAAAAAAAATGTTCCATGTAGATATTACCGCGGTCTGCATGAATTACCGCGTGCCAACTACCGTGGTAACCCAATTACTGCGCTGGTAATACAGCTATTTCATTTTAAGTGAAGTTACCAATAATTTAGGAGATTTAAAGCTTGTAATTATGTTTTATATTTTTGATAACATGGATTAAAAATCACTGAGATGAAAGACACACTGAGACACTGACAGGCATTATCGCACGGGCGACTAACAAGGAAGGTACTCCAGGTGTCCCTCGCCGATTTGATTCTCCCTGATATATGTTGTAGTACTCGAAAAACTAAGTGACAAGTATTTTTTTTATCTGCGGAAAAACACTTTAAGGGGGTGAAACAACCCCTCAAAGATAGGGGACGCAAGTGTCGATTGTATAGTTTTGTGTAGAAAAACAAAATTGATTTCGACCAAACCTACTGGGAAAGTTTCCTCATGATGAAAGATGACTAACGTAATTCTCTCTCAAAAAAAAAAAATTAAGGGGGTGAACCACCCCTACATAGTTTTAAAGTTGTGCTGAACATGGCTAAATTCACAGGAAAAAATTTGAAAAAAATATATTTTGCACTTGAGACCAAAATAAAGTTGACGTGTTTCGCAAAAAAAATTGGTAAAAAAATAATGGGGGTAGCTACCCCTAGACACTTTTTATTTTATGTCTATGATAATATATACTTTTCATACACAAAAAAAATTGGGAAATTATTTTTATAACGAAGGAAGTGAAATAGAGTCCATCCAAAATAAATTAAAAAATACGCGGGGGTGAACCACCCC
>CAKNXH010048748.1:2453-20087 GCA_932178445.1 Andricus quercusramuli
GGAATAGAAGAAGGGTTGGTGGAGAGGATAAAGGAAATTTTTACTGAAACCAGGATTAGGGTGAAGATACGCGGGGAAAAAGGGGAGGTTTTCTGGACAGGAAGAGGTCTAAGGCAAGGGTGCCCGTTGAGTCCACTACTTTTCAATTTGCTGCTGGCAGACCTAGAGGAGAAGCTAAAGGAGAAAGGGAAAGGGGGGACGATCCTGGGTAATAGCAAACTATACTCCCTAGCATACGCGGACGACGTAGTTCTAATAGCAGACGATGAGAAGGGGATGAACCTAATGATAAGAATTTTCGGAGAGTACGTGGGAACAAAAGAACTGACGGTGAACGTAGGGAAGACCAAGGTGATGTGCTTCAGAAATAGAAAGACCAAAATAGGTTACGTTTGGAAGATGAACGGACAAACAGTGGAAAGTGTGGAGGAGTTCTGTTACCTAGGTTTTTGGTTTGAGTCAGGAAAGGGGAAACGATTTGCAGGTGAGGAAAAGAATCGAAAGTGCGAGTAACGTAATGGGCCAAGTATGGGGTGTAGGAAAGAGAAGGTTCAAGGACGATTGGAGAATGAGGGTTTGGTTGTTTGATGCGTTGGTTTGGGCGGTGTTGTGTTATGGAGTGGAGGTTTGGGGATGGAAGGAACATAGAAAAGTGGAAAGCATACATGAGAGATTTCTGAGATGGGTAATGGGGGTTAGTTGGAGTTGTCCAGGATACATGATAAGGGAAGAACTAGGAAGGGAAAAAATGGTAACCAGACAAATTAAGAGAGCCTGGAGGTTTGAAGAGAAGCTGAAAAGGGGAGAGGGGAGTAGAATAGCACAAGTATGCTTGGACGAAGTTCTGAACAAGGAGACGAGAGGCAATTGGGGAAATTCAAAATGGGAAGAAGAAAGGAAAAAAATGAGGAGTGTTTGTGATATACATGAAGAGGTTCTGGATTGGCAGAACATAGAATTAGAGCTATTAATAAGACAAGGAGAAGAGAGATGGAGAAAGATTATGGATTCGAAGTACAATAGATGGTATATGATGGTCAAAGGGGTGACGGAACCAGAATATTTGCAAAAGATGAAAAAGGAAGACAAATGGAATAGGGTGGTACGGTTTAGAATGGGTGAAGGAGTAAGAGCTTGTAGATATTGGTTGGATGAAGAGGACAATCTGTGCAGAGTATGTGGGTACGAAGTGGAGTCATGGGCACATGTGTTAGAGAGGTGTACAGGAGAGGAAGATGGACAGTTGAGTGTGGATGAATGTGTCAGATGGATTTTGGATGGTAATGGACAGGGAGTGATGTGGATGAAAAAACTGGAAGAAATAAGATAAAGCAAGAGATCAGGGCAGAGCCAAACGGGTAATCCTGTGTAAAGGAAAGTAACTTGTGAACATTTAAAATTTTTAAATCGGTGAAAATGCATTTGATGTTAAGAGAAAACGGAAGCCCGTGAAGATCGCTCATTGTCTGTAGTCTAAGTGTAGTACTAATATGATTGTTCTTATGTAAGGCGTTGCATTAGAAAATAAGTAGCGGTTAAGGTAGACTAAGGATGAAATGTAAATATATGTACAGGGAGCGGAGGCCCTCAAACCCGTAAAAGGGAGAGTTCAAATATACAATACAATACAATATATCTATCAATGAGTGTGATATTTGGTATTTAGAATTAAAATTAACATTAATAAATAATATTAATGTTGATAATAATTATATTATAATATTATGACTGTGTACTATATATAGTGTATAGATTATATGTATTAATCTACATATAAACTATATATACGATATATGTATACCTATGACATTATAATAAATTTAGATTCAACATTCAATAATTATACTTATTGAATATCGAGTTTATATTCATTAGTATTAATAATACAATTTATCTTAGAACTATGTAACAGTAGTTTCCGTATTGGCACGCACGCCCCAAACCACGAGTGCCGCGCGCCAAATCTCAACCAAGTGATTTCTCTGATTGGTTCGCGCACCCTGCGCCACGGGTACTGCGCACCAATCACGAACTAGGAGTTCGCGCGCCAAATTTGAAATTTGAAATTTGAATTTTGAATAATTAAAATTAACATTAATAAATAACATTAATGTCAATAACATTAATGTTGATAACAATAATTATATTATAATAATATTAACTTATATTATATACAGTATATAGATTATATGTATTAGTCTATATATAACCTATATATATAGTATATATATATAACCACTATATTATAATAAAATTAATCAATAATTATATCTATCAATAAGTATGATGACAGTATTTAGAATTAAAATTAACATTAATAAATAATATTAATGTTAATAGTAATTATATTATAATATTACAAATGTGTACTATATATAGTATATGGATTATATGTACTAAGTCTACGTATGAACTATATATATGTATATAATATATATGAACATCTATGATGTTATAATAAATTAAATTCCCATATAAATAGTTATACTTATTTAATATCGAATAATCATTAATTTTAACAAATATGTAATGCTGGTTCAAGAGAGAGATGAGAAAAACAAATAAATTCAATTATATCGCGTACGCAAACAAACGAACCAATCAGGAGCCCCGCAGGAACAACGCACCAATCCCCATTCGGGAGCTTCCTGATTGGACCGCCACCGAGGAGTGGGAGACTCGGCGACGAGGCTCTCCCTCTACTCAACTTCCGCGCGGAGTGGGAGAGACCGCTCGACCGCGGAGTGGGAGGAGCTTGCGCGCCCTCCCATAAAAGCTCGTGTCTCGGCCATCAATCTTCAGTCTGCCTCTCGACTTCCTCGAGAGCGCACGTCCAATCCTCACTCTCTCTCTAAGCCTCGCCTAGGGTAAAGTGAAGGGAATAAATCGTTTATTATAAACATTTTTGTAGTTACTGACTACTACCTCAATCTATTATTCGAACAATCTGCTCTTTTAAGAGCAACACTTTTAACGAAGGAATTGCCTTATTTTTCAAACCATCGTCTCTAATCGCCCTTACTCTATCATTGACTTGGCAAAATCCTGCGGTGTCGCCCCATCAGGCCGTTCACGGGGACGTTGCCAAACCAATTGAAATAATTTCGTTTCCATCCAGAAGAAATCTTACTTGGCGCTCCATCAATTCGTCCTTGAGGATTTCTTTCTGAATGGGACGGAATTATTGGAAGAGAAAGGCGAATAGAGCCTTCTGGGGAATTCCGTCCCCTCGCCTTCTACGAGAGGCCGTAGAAAGTCATCACGACGACTGTCAACAGGGGTTGACAGTCTCCAGCCCAACTTGCCAACAGGAGTTGGCAAGTGACCTTCGAAGGGATGAGCAGGAGCTCACCCCCATAGTCAGCAGGAACTCACCACCATCAGTCAACGGGAATTGACAGTTGCCGCACTAAAACATCAACAGGAGTTGATGTTTCTAAGGAAGAAACCCCTGTTCGTCTACCCAGGACATTTCGACGGGCGAACGGTCTTCCGGGATTCGGAAGAGCGGACATTTTACCCATCCTTGAATAAATACTTCCTTTCCCCTCCCATGGAACGTATCAAAAGCTGTAATTTAACCATACAACTTTTTTCCGTATCTCACGCGGTTATGCCGAAAATTTGTATTTTATTATTTTTCATAGTATTTTTGATAAATAAAACTGAAAATGACAAATCCTAACAAAAAATGCTCAGAAGATATTTTGTAGGATTTTTTGCATATTATTTTGGAGAAATAAAACCAAAACATCAAGTCTTATAAAAAAATGATTGAGGGAGAAATTGTAGATATTTTGAAAAGCTTCAATTCTTCTTTTAAACTTTCTTCACGTATCTGTCGTTGGTTAAAAAACTCGCTCTTGTTTTTAGAATACAAAATGCTTTGGCATACAAAATTATGCCAAAGCTCGACGATTTGATTCGTTCATTTTTTCGAGAGTTATCATGTTTATGGACATACAGACATATGGACAGACGCAATCGCCAAAAGTTGATTTTCGGCTTCAGGGGGTCTCAAAACGTCCGTTCAAAAACTGAGGTGTAAAACTTCGGCCAATTATAATACTTTCTCAATCATAAATTAACAGAATGTAAAAATGATTACATATTTTAATGAGTGAATACTTATTTTATGCATGAGAATTGTAATTTTAAATAGAAATTCTAATTAAAGTTTTTAATTTTTTAACATTTAAATTATTCCCATTGGACAGTTTTCTATTTAAAATTATTACTTAGAATTTAAAATAACATTTCCTACTTTTGAAGGCTTCCAATAATTTAACATCGAAGGCTTTTAATTAGATATTATATAATATTATTGGTTATATTCGATTTTGTTTGACTTCGCAAGCGTTCCTCATTTGAAAGATCAATTCAATAATCAATTCAATATAAGTTAACATTTATATATTTGCCAAGACAAAGAAAGTTTTAAATGTAAGTGAAAATTTCGTACAAGTTTCTGGAGTTAATTTTTACATAGAATTGATTGTTGCAGTTTATTTCTAACCTAGGATCAATATTGATTAATTTGTTTCAAATTATTTAATAAAAAATTGCTCTAAGAAAATGAAAATGTAATACATGATTCTTTATCCATTTTAGAGAAACATTTATATCATCTTTACTTAATACACCGGAATGTGAAACATCAATTGGAAAAATAAATATTTACCTAATTACAAAATTAGCATTAAAATTAGTTTTTGTGGCAAAACTTTAACATCGTCACTAATTTATTTTCAGTACAAATAAAATAAGGATTAGAATTTCAAAACTATTATCATTTTAAACTAATTTGTTATTTTGTAAATTATGTCAGAATCCCTCCTTCTACTTTACCGATGTTCTGAGATAAAAGGAAGAAGCTGCAAGGATAATATATTTAAAATCATTACCCTTAGAGCTATAGAGCAGCGATTTAACCTACAGGGAAAGAGTAGAGGAAGGTAGTACGAAGAGGGCAGTAGCTACGGACCGCACGAAAGTAGTTGCTATATATATTTTTCCCCCACTCCGCCGCCACTTGCCGCATCTAGGTGTATAATATCTTTGACCGCACGTAGTGAGGTGCGCGTTTATGTTAAATGTTAAGTGTTTATTGCGGTTCCAATGTTTCCAAATAAATTGCGATTTATTCAGAATAATGCTTTTCTTCAAAATAATCCCTTCACAGATGAACAAAACGCGCCTTTTGTCTGAATAAATCGATTTTTTGATCAGCCGCACGGAGTGCGGCGCGCGCCCACTCGTTTGACTCCAAAAGGCGCGCCCGCCGGAAGGTTAAAATGGATAAAGAAACATTTATTACATTTTCATTTTCTTGCAGCAATTTTTTATTAAATAATTTCATACAAATTAATCAATATTGATATCAGGTTGGAAGTATACTGCACCAATCAATTCTATGTACAAAAAAAACCCAGAAACTTGTACTGAATTTTCACTTCCATTCAAAACTGTTTTTTTCTTTTCAAATGTATAACTTTCAAGGCTGCAGGATTATGAAGAAAGCATTGATGAATAAATTAAAAACGAAGAGTTCTGTCGAAAAATGGTTCAAAGAAATTTCGTAGACATTTTTAAAAGCTGAAATTCCTTTAAAAACTTTTCCACATTTTTCGCGTCGTTTGAATCAAAAATCGAATGTTTTATTTTTTGCGTGGTATTTTCGCCAAATAAAACCAAAATGACAAGTTCTATCAAAAAATGTCTGAAGAAAATTTTGTAAGACTTTTCAAACGCTATAATTCTTCCTTAAGACTTTTTGTCGTATTTTGCGTAGTTTGGCTCAAAATTTGATTTTTGTATTTTTTGCTTAGTATTTTCGATAAATTAAACTAAAATATCAAGTCTTATTTAAAAATGGTTGAGGAAAAAATTATAGGTCTTTTAAAACGCTATAATTATTCCGCCAAACCTTTTTACGTATCTGTCGTGGTTTGGCTTAAAATTAGAATTTTCGATTTTTGCACAGAATGTTCGCTGGATAAAACCATAACCGTCGGTCAAGGAATGCTGGTTAAACAATTTTTTCTTTCTTTCAGGACCCAAAAAAAGTGTGCCAAAGCACGATTTGATACGTTTTCTTTTTCGAAAGTTATCGTGTTTACGGATACAGATCGGCAGACAGACCGGCAGATAAACAGACAGACATACAGGAAGACGCCACCGCCAAAATATGATTTAAGATTTAAAGTCAAATGATGTTGCATTTTCAACGAAAGAGTTGAGTTTTTTAGCTACAAAGTCAGAGGTTTTAAAAAACATTCGACATTTGAGATGAATTTTCTACCACCAGATACATTTTTAACCGAAAAGGATAAATTCTCTGTTCCAAAAGTCGAATTTTCAACAAACCAGTCGAATTTTCGATTAAAAAAGATGGCTTTCTATAAAAAAGTCGATTTTTCACAATATAGTCGAATTTTTATCAAGATAATAAAATTTTTCAACGAACAGTATAGAATTTTCAAACAAAAGAGATGGACTCTGAATCCAAACTATAATTGAAGGGTAGAAATGTAAAAGGAGTCAAGCGCCAAATTTTCGAAATCGGGTTTATTAGCTCAAAAAATCAGATAAATTCTATTACACATGCCTGCCAAAGAATTTTTTCGGGGCATCATTTTTCAAAATTTGTGTTCTTGTGTTCACAGTCCGAGAAGCTTTTCTAACCACAAAGTAAAAAATCAAATTTCATTTTTCTCGACACTGGCTAATTATTTTTAATTACTATTGGGTCCCTTCCGTTCAGCACTAAATAAAATAAAACCCAATTCCTCATTTTTTGGAAATATGCAAAATTATTACTGCTATCGTCATTACTTTGAAGTTGAAATGTCAGTTTTACACCATTTCAAAGTCATAATTGGATTTTCAAATTTCGCGAAACTGCATGATTTTTTTTAAACAAACTTTTTGGAAATCAATTCGTCCATTTAATAGCTAGAATTCAAATTTTTAGTTTTTTCTTAAACTGCAAATTGACTCCACAATTAATGCTGAAAGATGTTAAAAGTCGATACGGACCCAAAATCTAACCTCGAAACGTGACCTGTTTCATTCCATTTCTCGAAACCGGATAGCTTTTTGTGAGCAAACTTTTTTTAGTTCGATAGAGCATGAAAGTATCTCGAAAGTACTTTCTTATTTTTTTCTTAAATGGTCCCGCTGAATTTACAACATGTTTTTAGTCTCTCCTGAAAAAAGTGAAAAATGGCGCTTGCCTCCTTTTGCATTTCTACCCTTTAATTGTTTATTTTTTGTGTGAGAAACAAACAATACGTGTCTTATATTTTGCCTTAGAAAACAATAGATTTGAGCCTCCAACAATTCCGTAACATCACCAGGGCCAGACTGCCCGATTTCATATATAAAATTGGTCTTTTGTATATTGGAAAATAGAGCTTTTTTATATTTAAGCAATTTTTACACTCCGTCTCTTAATCATATCATATACTTAATCATATACTTAATTATAGGTATATTTGGATGTTTTTTATGCTAATGACTATAGCTTACAGCCGAGATAGCTACAAAATATGCATAGATCTAACTTTACATCTTATAATTCATGTGAATAATGTTGAAAATTTTGTATGCTATCAAGAAAGATTTGTATCAAAGATTACTCTCAAACATTAAAAATTTTAAGAACAAAAATGTCAAAAGACAAATCAAATTCAAAGACATTTCTTTAGTTCAAAGAAATGGTTTTTTGTTCGAATAGAGATTTTTCTTTAATTTGAGATGATTTACTTCATTTGGAAGTTTTTTTTTTGATTGATTAAAGAAATTATGTTAAAGAAACGATTTCTTTAATTAAGACAAACATTTTTCTGATATTTTCAGCAACATTTACAGTTAAAATTATATGCAATTTGTAAAATTTTTGATTAATATTTATTTGTTTGTTGATTGCTGAAGATGTGATATTGTCATATGATATTCAAATATTGTCTAATTTTTAAAAGCTTCGAAACAAAAATTATTTGACTTAGACAATACGACAATTTCAAGTCGGTTGTGTTTAAAATTGTTCAATTTTAAATGTTTTGATTTTAAACGTCTTAACGATAGAAATATCATCATTAATTATACTCTTTATTGAAAGAAAATTTAATGAATTATATCTAATTATCTCTCTAAAATCTAAAACACTAATTTAGTTTCATAATTTTTTGCAATCATTTCCGAGCTTCAATGAGTTCTACGAGATTTTTCCTTAATTTGAGGAATTGGCATTATTCAGAAAAAAAATACAATGCAATTTCTTGATACATATATTATGTACATATTTATAACTTAAGAATACATCGAAATATTTTGATTTTGTTCACAATATCGTCTTAAAGAACTTGCAAAAATAGTTCATCTTAGGGATTTAATTATTTGATGACAATTTACATTCTTAATCACTCGGTTATTTAGTAAGCTCTAGAGACAAAATAAATATTACATTTGAGGCCGTTCAAAAAATACGTAATCTTGGGGGGGGGGGGGACACCTCGAGCGTTACGCCAATGTTAAACTTACACAGAGTTAATATAGAAAAAGCGTCAGGGAGGGTGGGGTCCAAACTGTCAGGAAAAAGCGTTAATTATGTCTGATTGGCCCCTATATATGAGGTGTCAAAAAATTGTCTCTTCAATGTATATACCATTCGAAGCAGAATTTCACGAAACGTATAAATCCATAAAGTCACAGAAAAGTATTCCTGGTGAATTTTTTGAAAATCTTAAAAATCAGGTATCTGGCTAGTCTGAAAGATCTGAAATCTAAAATTCTAACGAAGGACCTAGAACTTAATGCAGGAACGTGTACTTGAAATTTTCACTCGATATCTTTTGTTAGCTTTAGTAAATTTTCCGAGTACTCCATTCTATGAATTTAAAGATAAAACCTAGATACGTAAAGAAAATCAGGTATATATTTCAAGCGCGAGGGCGGGCACTTCTAATAATCCTGTTAGATCCCAATGAATTTGTTATTTTTCCTTAAATATTTTCTATTTTTTTAAACCGTCAGATCTATATATAATTCTTTTAATTTTTATAATTTTAAAAGACAATTTTTATATTGTATAGTAAAGTATAATAAGGTATAATAAGTTAATAAGAATTAAGAATTAAATTCTCTGTTATCTTAGTTTAAAATTTATAAATTAACTTAAATTGAAATTGTTACAAAAATTGTTTGTCTGATTACTATAATTAAATATACATTAAGCCATACTGGTGGCACTCCCATGTATCGTTTTGAAGACTTGGGTTCAAAATCAGCGCCACCTAGCGGTTCCCCCGGACACTATAAGTAAATAAACCTACAAATCCCTGACAGAAATGGTTTCTAAACTCTGCTTTCCCCAAATTCTCGCAAATATTAAAATTCACTTAATTTCGTGCAAATAAACTTTCAAAATAATCAAAATTCATAAATTTAAAAAGATTGTTCATACGTAAAATATATAATTAAATACTAGAAGTATGATTTGTTTTGATGTAAAGAAATAATTGGCTTTCATTTGAGATTATATTTTAGAATAATATTTCTCATTTCTCTAACGAAGAAATTTTTATAAACGATAAACTTTGCTTCAAGAAAAAACTTCCTAATCTCTCAAAAAGACTTGTATTCATATCCTTTTTAATTTATTTTTTACTGCTTCGAAATATGAAAACAACAAAGTAACTCTTAAAGACGTCTTAAGACGTCCAATGTCAGTACGAAAGATGTCCCGAGAATTTTCCATGGCTTTTAGACGTATTTAGGACATCTTAAGGACATTGGACATCTTAGAGACATTGATTGGCCTGACATTCGACTCCTAGGAACGTCCCAAGGACGTTCTTGGGATTTTCATGGTTTTGTGCCCAGTGGGAGGTTAACCGAACACATTCAATTTGACACTTCGACTAATTTTCAATTTCAAGATTTCGAAATATTTGAAAATATCATGGTTGCACATGCGCATTTCATTGTGCTGACTCTCAGCGCCACCTAGCGGTTCCCCCGGACACAAAAACATAATGCCTTCAAAACTATACATGGGACTGCCACCACTATGCATTAAGCTAATAATTGGTCAAATATATTTAATAAATAATTGTGAAAAAGACTTGAAGGCTTCAAGTTGTACACCCTTTGAACGATACAGAAAGAAAATGTAATGAAGAATAATAAGCATTGCAAAACTGAACATATGAATGAATTTTATATTGACAAAGAGAATACAATTTTTGTTGGTGTAACGCTTTCAAAGAGAGGTTCAACATTCTTTTTAATTCAAAAAGTTTAAATTTGAGGCAACTAAAATGTGACAGATTGAAAATGAACTTAAAATGAATGAATTTAAAATTTCATGTATGTAAATCGGTTGAAGTTAAAGAATTTTGAATTAGGTCGAAGTGAATCAAAAAAATGTCATTTTCTTTTCTTGTTTCTATTATGTCATATTCTGTTATAAACGTACCAATATATTCACTCGGCTGTAGTTTACGTTACGTTATTCAATAAAACGAAATTCACGCTTGAAAATTTTAATTGGTTAAATTCACTGCAATGTTTAAATATATATTATGCACAACATTCTGTCTATCATGTAATTATTATTAAAAGATAAAAGGATCACATTACACAAAAATCGTAAAACGGAAATTCTAATATATATATATATATATATATGTGTCTCTATCTGTATATATACCCCAATAATTAAAAAAAAGTTAAACAACCACCGCAGGGTACCACTAAGAGCAACTGCCATCTGGAAAAAATGTCAATGGCCCCCAGTAGAACCGCGGT
Source organism: Andricus quercusramuli (assembly GCA_932178445.1). Taxonomy (NCBI): domain Eukaryota; kingdom Metazoa; phylum Arthropoda; class Insecta; order Hymenoptera; family Cynipidae; genus Andricus; species Andricus quercusramuli. The sequence continues at coordinate 13,266 of CAKNXH010048748.1, forward strand.
AAAATACACCTATGGCCACGTCTCACATCCGTGAGATATATATATATATATATATATACCACAGTGTTCCTAAAGGTGATGAATAAAAACCACTTTCAGCTCAACCCAGGATCAACGACGAGGACGTATTGGTTATATAGCCCCATTTTTTTATTTTTTTTTTATTTTTAAATTTTTTGTTTGTTTTTGTTTTTGCATATTTTTTTCGTCTTTTCTCAATTCGTCAATATTTCTGTATAATTTCTAAGAATATTGTACTTCGATATGCAGTGATGAAAATTCAATCACTGCTTTAAGTAGTCTTAATGAATAAAATTCGTCATGTAAGGAATTTATTTTATAACGATCCCAGAACTTCAGAAACTCGCGGTGTACTGATTCTCCACTTTGCTCCGACCAAAATCCTAGGCCATTGTTATTGTCGATATATTTCAAACTCTCTTCAACATGTGCAAGAATGACATGAATTTTCAATGTGGTAGAAGTGTTATCAATACTTTTCAAAGCATTGTCCAATTGATGTATGTAAGTATCTAATGAAGGACTACATCTATCAGAAGTAAAACAACAATCTACTACCTTGTTCATTGCTTTAAAAGCAGCCATGTAGGGTACAAGCTTGAAGAATCCTACATCTTTGTAAATTTCTGGATCTTCAAGCCATGGATCTTCTCCATGGTAGTTTTTCGCAATGATTTTCAATTTCTTCGGCCACAACAAAGCCTTTTCTTGACCTAAGAAAGGGGCTAAACCTCTCCAGAATAAATGGTTCACGAACCCCTGTAAAACATGGAGTTCAGGGATAATACATTTCTCTAAAACATGAGTGTTGTCATCTTCAGTGAAAAGAGGAAGATTGATTCTACCATGACAGTCTTTACTGTATTTTTCATTTCTTCCTGCAAGACAAAATGTATCGTAATCGTTTCTGAGATCACCCTATGTTTTCAATTTCATGTGATTTTTCACTCGTGAGGTATCAGATATACTTGCATGGGCATCACTCAACTGATTCTCATTATTTTTGTTGCCTCTCCTATCACTTAGTGAAATAAAACAGGATGGGCAAGGAAACGTTGCTGTTGCAGTGTGTTGGCCATTTATTATGAGGAGAAGCTTGAAATCCGCAACAAATTTGAACGGAATATTATTGATATTCGTTAGTTAGAATAACAGTTTGACATTTTCATAAGTCTCTTTAATTTGGGGAACTGTGCATAGCAATATTAATCTATTACGCTAGATAACTTACCTCTTTTGCACATACTGCCACCCTCAGAATAGAGTTTCCTTTTTTCAGCAAAATCATCCATATTTTCCAAACTTGATTCATTGGAATCACCGTTATCATCAGTGTGGTCTATAGAACTGTCGAATGTAGATGAATAATGTTCTGGAAGTATGGTCAAGATTATCTTGAAAAAACCTAGACCCCCATGAGCCATGGCTTTGACCATGAAGTTTTCTTCTAGATTTCTTTCATTTATAATCGCATCAAGAAGTTCTTCAGCATCTGCATATACAACAGCTCGCTCTTGTTCAGATGTTGCATTTGCAGATTCAAATTCATATGAACCTGCTTTATATACATTCTTCAAAATGATTGATTTATCCGTCATGCGCTTCAAATAATTTGCCGGTATACACTTTCTCCCGACATTACATCTTAGAAAATTGGTTATCTTCTTCATATTTCTTGTTGAAACTCCAAGATTGATCCGAAAACTATATAATCTTTCTTCCTTGAATAAAATGTCCTTCTTCTTGGTGGGATTCACGACGATTTTAGATTTTCGACCAGCAGTTGAAAAATTTAGCTCAATGTTTTTCAATTTCATGACATCATCACCATAAGCTTTAGAATCAACCTTTTTCTTCACAATAGCAGTCACAATTTGTTCCTGTTCTTTTTCAGAGAGTTTGTGGATGATTTTGCTCACATTTTCTTTACCATTTTTGCAAATGCGATTCTTGCCCTTACCGATTTCCTGAAAACAATGTCTACATAGTACAATGGAGTTTTTGGACTGTTCATTTTTTACTGTCGAGTTGGGAATGATTCTGTTTTTGAAGATTCTTGGCTATGAAGTCCATTGGATGTATCAATTACGACATTTGATATTTTCTTTTTACCTCTGCTTTTCACGAATGTTAAGTGATCTTTGGACCTGTCAGTCAAACATATGTAACAGTTACATACACCTTTTGTACGGGTATGTTTTGGAAATTTTATATCTTCGTAGTTTGGCATAACTGGTAAGGGTCTTTTAAAGACACCCTTTTCAGCATCAATTAGTGCGAGATAAAAAGTCCTGCAAATGCTTAAAGAAAATTTCTCACTAGTTATATCAAAGTCGTTTGATATGAAGTTCTTGATGAGTTTTCCAGTTTTCTCATTTATGAGGAATTTCACAGGCTGAATTTTCCCAAAACTTATTTTTTTGCCACATGGGGCGCACACTTTCCTTCTGTTCACATTGTGAGAACATTTATCTGCTGGATGGCTTATTTTGTAAACTATCGTTATACGCAAAGAAAAAGCTTGACCGAAAAATTTCGCATCTTACTTTTTCAGGTATCCAAACAGACGCAGCCTAGGTAACTCCATGTTACATACTTTCTTTTGTTTAACGTGTATTTTGTCTATTAGTTATTTTAATTTTAACCACAAGCTGACTTCGCTTCGTTGAGTGCTGACGAGAAAACAATGGACCAAATTCATGTGACAAAAGTTTTTTTTGGTAATATCTTCGTGACGAATAATAATTAGTATCATTTTATTATTTCATTCAATAGTTCTTAACAAATGAAAACTATTTTTCGAATACACTTATATAGAATAAATTAATTTTTACGAAGATATTAGCAAAATACGGCAAAAATGGGCCGAATACCTTTCCTTTTGTCCATTGTTTTCTCGCCAGCACTCAACGAAGTGAAGTTAGCTTCTCGTTGAGGTGAAAATACCTTATTATTTCTCTGATTTTCAGACAAAACAAAAAGACAGCGCGAAATTCAAAAAGGTTAATAAATAGAATTATTTTTATTGTGAGTATGACATTTTAAATATTGAAATGTCGATATATCGCGAAAAGGATCAGCTGGGATTTCGATTTTGGATCCATTTTAGTCAAACTTCTTTCACATTCAAGAACAATGTGAGGTAAAATTTCAGCTGTAGCCACGTCTCACGTCCATGAGATAGGTGGTTACAGTCTGCGACGAATTCAATACGATGATCCGACAAAAGTCTCGTGCACCCTGAGGACACGGAGCGAGCCAAGGACGACCGCCTTCTGCATTTTCCTCGCAAGTATCTCAGCATTTTGTTGACACACAGGGATGCTTTTCAGGCTATTAACCAGTGAAACTTTGGCACCTCCAAGAGCGCCGATGATTAGGACGATTAGCTTAACAGAATATTCCGGTTATAACCGTCGCAACTCCCTTATAAGATCTTTCTACCTCTCTTTCTTTTCTTTCTCCTTGACTGTGATGTTTTTGTCAGCTGGTGCCGAAAATTAGATAACGAACATGGTTCGTTTCTCGAAATCACGAAGAACCATATCAGGCCTCGAGTGCGCAACAGAAACAATTGTCGAGAATATGAAGTTCCAGTATATACGGCACTTCTCATTTTCGACAATTGACTCTATTTCCCTAGGAGTGTTTAGCGGAGCGGTATTTTGGCTAATTCCGTAAGAGTGACAGAGATGGTAATAAAACACTCTTAGTGCCGCATTGTGCCTTTGGATGTAGGTCGTTCCCGCATAAGTTGGACAACTAGATAGTATGTGTCCTAGATGCTCGGGCTGTGCATGACACGCTCTGCAGCTATCATCGGGAATAGATTGGCTCAAAATGTGGCTACGGTATGCTAGAGTGGAAATGACTACGTCTTGACATGCCAAAATAAAACCCTCCGTGCCCAACTTCAATGCGGATGATTTAAGGAAAGCATACGTTAGCTCATACGACATCGACTGATCCTCCACACTTCTGTGGAAGATGCCGTGCATCGTCTTGTCGAGGAGCTCTCCGCAAAGTTTTTCTCCTGTGCTTTCTTAATCCGGGCCTTCAGGAGTGAGTATTCAAGATGGATAAGATTTGATGCATTTTTCTCACCCCTGATATTGAAGTCAAGGCCGAGTGTTTCAGCAGCCTCCTCCGCTGCTTTGTACAGAAACACCTCTTTGCCTACTTCTTCGTGTTTCCTGACCATTTTAAGAAGAGGGTCTTGTTGATTTGCAACTATATGTGCTGTACCCAGAATAATCCTGTTGTGAAGACATTCAAGATTCAGCATTCCGCGACCACCTAGGCGGCGTGAGATGTAAAGTCGCGGAACATAAACTTAAGGTGCATGCTTTTGTTCATGCGCAAAACTTCCGCGTCCCGACATCAAGGGATCTGAGCTCGTCCTTCGTCCATGGAACCACTCCAAATGAATACAGTACTACCGGGACAGCATGCATGTTCGTTGCAGATACTTTGTTCTTAGCCGATAGTTCGCAAGACCAAATCTGCCGGATGAGACGTTGGTATCTGCTTCAGAGAGTATCCTTTATAGATGTCACGTCCGGAATGCGGCTCTGTGGCGCGCCCAGGTATGTATAGGTCTCTCCAGCGCTAATGTGACGTATAGCGCTTCTGTCGACGAGCTCAGGGTTTTCGGGGATGCCATTAAGTTTTCCTTTCTTCAAATTAACCTTGGCACATTTCTCTAACCCGAACTCCATTCCAATCTCTTGAGTATACCCTTTGACAATTTTCAGAGCTAGATGTAGTTTCTCTTGATTTCTAGTAGAGATCTTGAGATCGTCCATGTAAAATACATGAGTGACCATATGCTTTCGATCTCCAGGTTTGCCACAGAGGTACCCTTCGGAATGCCGAAGTGCGAGAGACAGAGCTAATAATGTGAGGCAAGAGAAGAGGGCTCATGGTGTCGCCCTGAAACACACCTCTCTGAAAGGTGACACTGTTAGTGATCACACGATGTTTTCCAGATGAGATAGTAAATCTGGTTTTCCAAAGCGGCATTAATCTCTCTATGCACCTCACGATGTGTGGATGAACCCTTAAACTTTCCAACAGACAGATGATAAGGAGGTTGAATCGAAACCTTTCCGGTAATCAATCCAGGCCATCGATAGGAATCGCTGATAGGATGCTGCGTCTTTACAAACACATCTATCGATGAGCAGGTTCTCCCGACATCCTGCTACGCCTTTCTTTGAGCTGCGTTGTTCATACATCTCTCGCCACACAGATCCAATTGTCCGAACAATCCTATCATTTAGGATAGCTGTAAAGATCTTATACAATGTGTTCAGATAAGTTATTGGCGTGTAATTCTTAGGGTCAGCTAAGTTGCCCGTCTTCTGCGGGAGCACTGTGCGTCCTTCCACCAACCACTCCGGAATAGGCTTTTCCGACTCTAGATATAAGGTGAAAATTCGGGCCGGATGCTGGTGGGTTGAAGAAAACTTCTTCCACCAAAAGGTCTGGTTACCATCTGGACCCGGAGCGGAATAGTTCTTCATGCCTCTTAATACGTTTTTCACCTCCTCGGTAGTGATAGGTGGGCATTCCTCCTCAGCTGTTATGAGAGCATTGTACAGTTCCTTGAAGCTATTTATGTTTCTTGTGTCTTCTTGAAGTGGATGTTGGACCTCGTAGAATTCTCTCCAAAATGCTTCGACCTCCTCTGGATTGGGCGGATGGTCGACAGTAACTGGAGGATCTTGGAAGAGTCGAGATGGGTCAGACAAAAACTGTTGATTTTCTCTGACCCACCTCTCCCTCCGCTCTAGATTTCTCCTAGCGTTAGATAGTACTCGTATTCTGTCAGCAATATGCTGCCTGATGGTCAGTAGCTTTGACTTGTTGATTGAGTGATGACGGATCGACAGTTCGCGCGCGAACTTTCGAACCTTGGCAGTGAAAGTCCTGCCAGATGATATGTAGTAAATCACACACTGAATTCGGGACGCGTACTGTCTTGCCCAGCCTATCTTTGTGCTGAGTTGATGTATTCGTCTTTTGGTCTTATGATCAACCGTTGGTTTTGTTTTACGGTGTGCATCTGCCAAAGGTCTCGCTGCATTGTTCATCCAGTTCAGTCAGATCTTTGGGCTTGGGAGAAACCTGAATGTTGATGTTTCTCCGAGTCCTGAAGCATCGTTCTTCATCTATTGGATGCCTGTTCGCAGCTGGTCTCAGTGTCGCCTCTCTTTCCCTATTGTCGATTTGTTCTAGCTGCGGTAGGGTAGGCGCTCCGCTTACATAGCCCCTTTTTCGGAGTTGTTCGGCATGGTTTCGCATACGTTGACGCGAAAAGTGCGAGAGCTCTGGGTGTTTTTCGCACCACAGAACCTGCAGTCGTGCCATGTAACCTTCTCGCTCGGGGGTCATACTGCTATCGTAGCAGTCTAGCAGGTCGTCATTGAGTCGATCCGTCCACCCAAAAGTATTGAGATTCCACCGGTCCATCGCATTAACTACGTCTTGATTGGCTCCCCCAACTCTAGGGTAGTCGGCATTGTTGTCCGACCCATTGTCGGGAGCCCTGCGCGTTTAATTATTTTGAACCGCACTTACTACAACTAGGTTTGGTGTTGTCATTGTTGTTCCCACGAGCAGCTAAGGAAAGGGTTCGCCCATCCTTGTAGAGGCCCGCGTGCAAGGATAAGGCTGGTACTCTGAGAGGTCGCCCGGTATCTCAGGTCACCGTTTGAGACACCTCACCCAGGTGTCATTCAGCTTTCGGCACGGTTGTAACGCCTTCGCTTAGGGGTTATTCCTTCGGGACCATCCGTG
>CAKNXH010048753.1:1273-14236 GCA_932178445.1 Andricus quercusramuli
TTTTTGTTTCGATCAATTTCTATTGCGTTGATTTCATATCTAGCTTCGTCAAACAAATGACAGATGGCGTTAGAAACTAAAACTGTGTTTGTCACTGCTGCTCCATCAATTCTTGTGATTCTTCCATGCACGTGAAGTGAACTTTTGCTGGGCAGGAGACAGTGGTCCTGATTTTGAACAGCAATCCGTATTTCATCACTGTTGTTGAAGGTCGATGAGGCATAAGGCTGATGTGCATGAATTTCACAGTGCGCAATTGACTCATCAAAGATGATTGGTGCTTGAATATTTAAAATTTCCCCCTCCATGACAGATAATCAGGCGCTGATAGACAAATTCACAGATGCAGGTGCAAAAAATCTTGAATCTCTTTATTCTCCTCTTCTTCTTCTTTTGAGCTTCAGACCTTGACTTTTTAGGAAGAGGGCGCTTTGAGGTGTTAACCCTTTGACTGCTCTTCGCTGACTGATTAGTTTGTGACATTGTGCTGGTTTATTATAACCAAAGCCAATCTTCTTGTTGAAAACGATACCCATTATGATCAGAGAGACTTGATGTGTAGTCTTATTGTTATAACTTCTCCGCGAAAATTAACCAGATGTCCGTCTTGATCAACTATACGGAGCTGTATATGATCTATTGTCTGCACGGCGACTGGCAGGTAAATGACATGAGATGGTACTTCCACTATCTTATATCCAGGTGGCACTACAGGAAAAAATTCATGAATCGTATGTACTTTCTGGCCATTAATGTATGCACCTGTAGTTATGCTACACTCAATACTCAAAGAATTCACTTTTATGATTGATACCGGTTGATCAGATTCATAAGCTTGTTTAGCTTCTAGTCTGCGCTGAGAGAAACCCAGCAAATGACCAATAGAATCTTTAGGTTCGAAATTTATATTGTGGCTGCAATAAATTTCACTTTTTAACGTATTATTGTTCGGTTTAATATGAATTTCAATGCCCTTTTTTACTAAAGCATTCTGCAAATAGCGCTTTATGTCACTTATTTCATAACTTCCTGTAGGTATTTCAATTATTTCATCGCCCACATAAAATTTATTCTGACCAATGTCTACATTGGGTATCGAATTGAAGGTTAGAAATTCAACGAGTCCAAGCGCGTAATTTTTATAAGGAGACAACTCAATCGGAGGAAAATAGTTCGTTTCCAGAATTGAAGAACTTCCCGACAATGTTAGTGTCAGTGAATCATCCATGATGGCTGCCAGCGTTCAACTGACTTTATATTGAAAATATCAGCACTTATATAGATTAAACGTACTTTTAGATTTTAATTGATTGCACAGAAATTGCAAACATAAATGCCCACACACGAATGTATCGTAATTTTGATATCTCTCGTGATTATACTTTATGCTACCAACACCGAAATATTTGAAGAGATCCCAAGGTGGCCGAAGATTACCGAAGCTATCGAAATACATTATTTTACTGTCAATCTTTTTATAAGCACACCAGTGTGTTCCTGGTCCTTTTTCATCATCAAGATTAACAATAGCACATTCATATTTACGCGCTCCACCCTCTGGTAATGCATTTCGCATGAAAACACCTCGAAAATACGGAATCTTCAAAGATTTTGCGAATTTGAGTAAATCCGCATCAGTCAGGGCTCGATGAGGTAGCTTCACTTGGAGTTTTTTGACTTGCGTTTAAGTCCAGCTCCTTGTTTATACGGTTTTAGATGAAGCCCCAATCCTTGCCTATGTGGCTTCAAGTAGAGGCCTTTTCCCAAAGAAATGGCTTCCATCGTTTCATTGTGTCGTTTACTCTCTGAAAGTTGTTGTTTTGCCGAATTTGCATCATTCACAGCTTTAGCTATTCCTGCAGCTCCACCAGCTAGCGCCCCGGCAGCACTGAGACCCGCAAAAACGGGTATGAGAAAGGGTAAAAATCCTCCGAGTTTGTCTGGTACAGGTAGAATACGAGGTTTGTTCACATTTCTTCTTCCACCAGCCTTCATTACAGCTGCGCGTGCGCCTCTGAGTGCTGAATTAATGACAGTTTGCGCATTATTGCTTGAAACCATTGACTTTTTAGCTGCAGCGATAATTTTTCTCAGTGTAGCGGTAGGTTTTTTATTCCTAAGGCCCATTCCCAATTTTGATTTCATCTTCATTGTGCTTGTTATTCCCCAAGCAGCCGCCTTTTCACCTATTCCTGCGTCCTGAGCCAAGGCACGTTCCCAAGCTTTTTCAGCTAATACACGGTCAGCTGAGTTTCTGGCCTCTATATTTTCTCTATTCTGTGAGTAGGCTATATCGTGCTCTTTGCAAGCAGCGTCCAGTGGATTGATGCCTGGATCACCTCGTGCTAATCGTTTGGCTAGTTTAGTACCTGGTCCACAGTACTGGTAACCGGGCAAGTGCAACTCAAACGGCAAATTGTTGATGATTCTGTTGAGCAAACCTCTTCCACGTCTTGCCTGCTCCACAGTTCGTTTACAACTGACTCGTTTGCCTCTGTGAACGATCATATCTATGCGAGGGATACCTTCAGACTGAAGGGCCAACCTATATAACCAGGATATTTATAGGCTTTCCAGTCAGTCTTTGTCAAGATGCAGTTTGAAGCACAACCTGTAAAACTACCTGTCCAGAATTTTGATTCGCTTGTTCAAAAGGAGAGTAGGGAAAAACGACATGGGCATTTGCTGTCAAACAGTGTACGAGCAATATTTTGTGGACCTTCCAACTGTGGAAAGACAAATGCTTTGCTGGCTCTACTTATACATCCAAATGGCCTAAGATTTGAAAATATTTACATCTACTCAAAATCGCTAAAACAGCCAAAGTATGAATTTTTGGAAAAAGTCCTTCAATCAGTAGATGGTGTTGAGTACTATCCTTTCAATGAGCATGAAGAGGTTATAATGCCCAGTGAAGCAAAAGCAAATTCAGTCATTGTATTCGATGACGTGGCTTGTGAGAAACAAGATAATATGAGAGCATTTTTTTCCATGGGGAGACACAGGGATATCGACTGTTTTTACTTGAGTCAGACATATGCGCATATTCCTAAACATCTTGTACGCGATAATGTTAATTTACTTGTTGTATTCAAGCAGGATGAAATGAATCTAAAGCATATTTATGATGATCATGTGAATACTGATATGACTTTTTCACAATTTAAGCATATGTGTTTAGCTTGCTGGAATCAAGACAAGTATGGATTCGTTGTAATTGACAAGGATAGAGATCTTAGCCTGGGTAGATATAGGAAAGGTTTTGATTGTTTTATAAATCTTGAAAAGTAATATATACATGTGTAGTGATCAATATAGAAACAGTCGCACCTTAGACGTTGATGTATCAACATGTCTTCACGTGAGGAGAATTTTCAAAAGCAAAAAGATATTTTGCGTCAAATTGCTAGAGCTAGCGAATCAATTCGGCGGAAACATAGGTTAATAAAGTTGGGAAAAGAAACCGTTGAGCGCACATTAAGCGACACTTTTAAGCCCATTGTTAATCCACTAGAGAAAATTGTTGGTGGCCTGAAGAATATGAAAAAAGTTGGGCCAATTAAAAGGGGAGAAAAAGAGGAGGCAAAGAGTGAAGTAGAAGAAAGTATTGATGATTTATCATATAAATCAATGTATGACGAAGCAGACGAGACTGATGAAGCAGATGGGACTGAAGATTCTAGTAACTTGGAGCTGTCAGCTCGAAGTGAAGCGGGAAATAACTCAGAAATACCTACATCTTCATGGATTGTTGATGATGATGCAAACAAATATCTCATATTGTTGGGTGAAAGAAGTAGAGAACTTGATAATGTGTATGGAGTGAGAAAATTAACGAGAGATAGATTAGTGATTGGTGATTCTCCGATAAATTTCAGCCAAAAATATATTCATGTGCGTAATTTGAATTTTCCCAAAAGTAAAGGCTTGCTTGAACTTTTATTCAAAAAGCTTCCCGAAGAGACCTCTATAACTTCCAGTGATCTTGAAAATTATAGGCAAATTATCGTTGCAACAAACGCGCATAAAAAGAATTATAAACCAGATGGCGAAATTCGTGACAATAACACCTTTAAATATAAAAATTTTATAAAGAAATTGATTCCCGTAGCAAAAAATACAGAGAGACGGAGTAAAAACAGGAAATCATTATCAGGTAAAGGTTTGATCCCGCAACACATGATTGCTAGAGAGGGAAGTCTGATAGACTACATTTACTGGGATGACCCGAATGAATTGGTCGATCGATTACGCTTATTGCTAGCATCTCAAGTAGCTGGAAATCCAAGTCACTCAAATGAAATTGTATCAGTTATTGAAGAGCTGCGAGAAGCTGGAATTATATATTAATGAGTGTGTTATCGAGATTTTCGTCATTTGCAAGATGAGCATCGATGTATTCGGACGTCATTCCAAGCGAGCAGAGAGTACAAGTCGTGGCCCTCCTGGACTTGGTTTCAAAGTCACATCTGACGGAGATTATGACATGAATAATAAAAGGCTGTGTAAAGTGGCTGATGCTCAAGAGCAGAATGATGCTGTTAATCTGAATGTGATGCAACATATGATACGGCGTGAACTTCAGACTATCTACGATGTTATAGCTTCCTTGCGAACTGAAGTAGTCAATAATAATATGATGATTGAAAGTTTGGAAAATTCTACAGATAAACATTTTAAAACTGTAAAAATTGATGTTGAATCAATTCAAAACCTGGTGTATCGAAATTCAGAGCTCATTAGTCAAGTAGACACCAGACTGAATGCACTCAAAAATGGACATTGAGAAGCTGCAGTTGGTGCAGGAGCTGCACAAGCCGGCTAGAAGAAATTACCAACGTCGACATTTCGATATCCGTGGCATTGATGAGACCTGGCAAGCTGATCTTGTTGAAATGCAGCCATACGAGAGAGTAAACAAAGGATACAAGTACATCTTGACTGTGATTGATATATTTTCAAAATTTGCGTGGGCTGTTCCCGTTAAATCGAAGAAGGGCGAAGATGTAGCTGCAGCCATGGAATCTGTACTTGATAAAGGACGCGTACCAAAAAATTTACAAGTTGACAGAGGTACGGAATTTTACAACTCGCATTTTGAAAATCTTATGAAGCGATATATGATAAATTTGTACTCGACATTTAGCAATTTAAAAGCATCAATTTGCGAGCGATTTAATCGTACCCTGAAAAATAAAATGTGGATGCAATTTAGCTTGCAGGGTAATTATAAGTGGATAGATATTTTGAAAGATTTAATTTTGTCTTACAACGATGCTAAACATCAGACTATTAGAATGAGGCCGAACGATGTTACTAAGCAGAATGAGAAAAAATTGTTCTTCGATGTTTACAAAACAGATGGCAGTGTGAAACAAGCAGTTAAGAAAACGAAATTTAAAGTTGGCGATAGAGTACGTATAAGTAAGTTTAAACATGTTTTTGAGAAAGGCTACACACCGAATTGGACAACTGAAATATTTACTATAAGTAATGTTAAGAATACCGTACCTGTGACGTATATACTTAAAGATTATCAAGATAAAGCTATTGCAGGTAGCTTTTATGAACAAGAACTTGGCAAAGTTAGGCATCCAGACATTTATCTTGTGGAAAAAGTGCTGAAAAAGCGAGGAAATAAGCTATTTGTAAAATGGCTAGGTTTCGACGACTCTCACAATAGTTGGATAGATAAATCTAGTTTATAAGTATCTTTTGTATTAATATTAAGTTTTTCTGAATAAAGTTGATTATTTTCAAACATATATATATCTTTTTCTTACACATCTACCCTACCCTTAATCTAGTAAATGAAAAAAAAAGACGAATTTGGTTTTAAATTACATTTTTTATTCAGATTTTTTTTTCTTCCTCACTCTCAACATAGATACAATTTTAATGTATAAAGATGGCATTTCTCAATCACTTCTTCACACACATTTCGATTGTAGAAAGTAATCATTTCAAGAAACAGACTTTCAAATTGCATGAGATTCGTGAATACAAGTTTCTTCATTGCCTTACTCTTTAAACTTATATAATTTTCTCTAATATAAGATTTTACACTTTTCACACAAGGTGATGCCAAATTACACCAGGCACTTTCAGCGATGGTTTCAATGATGGCGTCCTTTGTCAGCTGGAACGGCATAACACTCTGTTCCAGAAGATACCGGTCGATACAAGCACTGACTTCCTGGAGAACAGCAAACGTCGTTTCTCGTAGTACAAATGGATAATTTTTTTGCGTTTCTTCAATTTGCTCCAAAGTCACTATATAATCTCCAAAAGATATAGTCATGTGTATACGGAAATTTCCACAGTCGATGCATTGCAGCTTCTCTTCACCATCGAAGAACAGTGAAATGAGACTGAAGTAACTTTTAAATAATTTCCACTCTTCAGGATTTAGGTTTATGCTTGCACGGGGATGACTGGCCTGCAGTTTCACTGATGAGGCGAGCTTCCCATCTTCTCTAAATTCAGCACCGACGATAACTTGCTTTGTGAACGATGAATTTAGATTGTATGTGGTGGAATGTAGCATTTGATTTCGAGGCGTATAAGACATGTTGATTGCACTGAAGGCTTTCAGGCACTGAGCAATAATTGAAAACTGCACACTTTATATATTTGTCTTAATGAATTCGATGGAATTGTAGCATCCGCCCAAATACTGCATGCCTAGATCGCCATCTTCACAGGATTTCTTCATTCCCAACAGCAGATTTTCATCTTCATTGAGCAAATTGACCATCCTCGCTGGTAGAAAAACGGTAAATTTCTTCTCCACAGTGACAATGAACCGCACTCCAAACTGCGTTGTTGCTTTCCTGATGTTTGTGATTTCGTAGGTTTTATTGAGTTCTAGGTCCTTGAGCTTCCTGGTTGGTAGGAAATCATCGTTGACTGCGATTTTGTTGAGTTTTGAGAAGTCCATCTTCAATCTTTAATATTCAGTGTATTAAATTTTCTTGCAAGATTTTGTAAATCTGTTCGCACTTGTATCGCTTGCTTTAGTTCTCGAATGTTCTTTAGAAATACGTTTAAGCGACTTTTTAGCTCCTGCTGCTTATCTTCTTTACAATCTGGCATGTACCAACAAACTGTTGAAAGAGAAGAGCTGACCTTCCTTTTATAGACACTTACCCCCACCCTTACCAAATTTCTAAAGACTTGCGCAGTATTACGCTATATGATGCAATAATTCCGAGCGCACCCTTATATAGCATAAATGTTGCATCATAGGGTAACCCCCTGTATATAAGGATTCCTGGAATTTTGTTTACCAGGAATTGTTTAATATTATATGAAATTTGATACCCCCTGACGCATGATGTCGGAAAAACTCAAAGGGGATTTTAATTACATTAAAATGTTTTTATCGAGAAGGAAGCAATAAATCAAATTCATATTGTCAAAACAGGATGTAGCTATAGATAAGGATTCCTGGAAATAAGATGACGTCATCAGAATGGAATTTTGTTTACCAGAAATTGTTTAATATTATATGAAATGTGAGACGTCTGACGCATGATGTCGGCAAATGACAAAGGGTGATTTTAATTAAATATTTATTTCGGCTGGCAATATTATGCTATGGCGCATCAGGAATGTACATGCACTCTTCTTTTGAAACCTGTTTAAACTTGCAAAATATAACCTTGAAAGTATTTACGCCCTAAAAATAATCATATCACATACGCACCCCGACTTCAAAGGCACCGACAATTTTTTTCCTCAGAATTATCTTGACAATAACAAGCAATTATATACGGGGGTTGAAATGCAACACCACCGTCTACGTCATCACCTTATCTCCCGGGCGGCGGCTCACGAGGGATGATGACTCATCACCTAGCACTCTTAACTTCCCTCACACAGGCACACACACACACACACACACGCACACACACATACACACGCTACATAAATTATATTATTTTGGGGCGAAAAACTTTAATTCCGGGGATAGCAAATATTAATAACTTAATATTGTGACGTCAGATATCCCATTCCATACTTTTAAGCGAAAAAGTTCCATTCCCCGGATTCAAGTATTGATTTCCAATTCAAGTATTGATTTTCAATATCGATATTGGATACTTCAACACTGTGGTTCGCAAGTCAGCACAAGGAGCGAAACCAATCTCACAGCCTTCTACAGTCTTACCGCAAGTTGCTAATCGTACGGAAAAAGTTTATCCAGAACCGGCCCTACCTATCTACTTTTATCTTTTTTAATAGTTTAATCATTTTGGGTGGAATTATACTATTTTGTTGCAAATTTACTTCAATTTTGTTGAAAATTAATTTTTTTACTGAAAATTTAACTATTCTATTTTTAGTTGAAAATGTATCTGTTTTAGGTGAAAATTCAATTATTTTTGATAAAAAATGCATTTCTTTGGTTGAAAATTCAACTGTTTTGTTGAAATTTCGTTTATGTTTTGAGTGAAATGTTATCTTTTTCGTAACAAATTCATATCTCTAGTTGAAAAAGAACTATTCATTTGAAAATTCGTTTTTTTGTTGAAGTTCAATAAAATAAAAACTTTTGAAAATTTGAAAAAAAAAATACATTGAATTAACTAGAATTGAGTAAATTTAGAAGAATTGAAGTGGATTGAAAAATTCAAGACAATTCCAAAGAATTCAGGGTAATAAGAATTCCGGGTGAATTCCAAAAAATAATTTCTAACCAAATGTTTGGTTCAAAAGTTATCTTCTTAAGTTGAAAATTCAAATATCTGGTTTAAAATTCCTGTATTATATTGAAAACTCGAATTTTGTGGGAAAATATTTAATCTTCTTGGTCTTTGATTGAAAATGAGATTTTTCTTATTTAGAATTGATTTTTTAAACTGGAAATATAACTGTTTCATTTTTTTGTCAGAAATTTTTCTTTACTGAGAGAAATGAAATCTTCTTCGTTGAAAATTATACTATTCCGTTGAAAATTTACTTCAATTTGATCGAAAATTAAACTACTCTATTTTTAATTGAAAATTTATCTGTTTTTGGTGAAAATTTAACTATTTATTGAAAATCCGTCTCTTTTGGAAAAGAGTACTCTCTCGTTATTTTTGGTAGAAAATTTATCTTTTTAGTTTGAAATGCATGAATTTGGTTGAAAATTAAATTTTGGATTCAAAAATCCACTATTTGGTCCAAATTTCAAGTTTTTGGTTGAAAATTCATCATTGTGTTTAAAAATTAATTTCTTTGGTCGAAAATTCATTTGTTTTTAGTTGACAATTAATTTTTTTAAACTGAAGATATAAGTATTCCATTTTCGATTGAAAATTTACATTTTCAGTTGAAAATTAATTAATTTGATTGAAAACTCGTTTATCTTTTTAAATTCACTTTTCTAACTGCAAATATTATATTTTTGATTTTTGAATTTATCTTTTTCATTTTGAAATTGAATTATTTTGTTGAGAATTCATTTTTTTTGTTAAAAATTGATTGTCTTAACTGAAAATTGAATTCTTATATTTTTGGTTAAAAAATCGTTTTTGGGTGAAAAAAAACTATTTTGTTGAAAATCCGTTTTTTCTGGTTGAAGATTTATTTTTCTGACGTTTTAAGTATTCTAATTTTGGTGGAAAAATGATTTTTTAGATGAAAATTCATGTACTTTGTTGAAAATGAGTCTTTTTGGTAGAAAATTAATCTTTTGGGTTTAAAGTTCAACTATTTAGTTATAAATTCATATTTTTGATTGGAGATTCATCATTTTAGTTGAAAATTCATTTTTTTTTACTTGAAAACACAACTAAAAAGTGTTTTAAATATATTTAGAAACAAAATTTTTATAGAAAATACGATTTTTTAAATTCTAATTGAAAATGCACTAACGAACCTATAATAAGTTCCAAGAACTAAAAAGATGCCATTAGTTAAAAAGAGACGGTGATATCTGTGTCTCTTTTTAGCCAATAGTATTTTGTTAGTTCTTGGGACCTATTATAGGTTCGCTAGTGAGGTGTTTATAATATTTTTGGATGCGGCACCTTACTAGCGAACCTAGGAGAAGTTCCTAGAACTAAAAAAATGCCATTAGTTAAAAAGAGATGGAGATATCTCTGTCTCTTTTTAACCAATGGTATATTGTTAGTTCTTGGGACTTATCATAGGTTCGTTAGTGAGGATATATCTTTGGATGCGGCACCTCACTAGCGAACCTATAATAAGTTCCAAGAACTAAAAAAATGTTGTTAGTTAAAAAGAGATGGAGTAATCTTCAAAATTCCCCTTATTTTTCTTTTTCTAATTTTTCATTTTCCTTGATCAATCATACTCAAATGCCAACATTTTAATCTTGACGGAATAAGACAGTATTTCAGATACAGATTCAAAATTTTCAAATTTAATAATTTATTTTAAACAATAAAAATATCTTTTCTACAATAAAAGATGGCTTTTTAACAAAATACTTAAATTTTCAACAAAATAATTAAATTTGTAACACGATAGTTGAATTTTCAACCTAAAAATATAAATTCCCAACAAAAAGTGTAATTCTTTATATTTCATTCAAAAACATGAAATTTATACAAAAAAACAACGTTTTTTAAAACAAAAAAGACAAATTTTCAACAAATAAAGATTTTTCACAAAACAAAGAAAATTTTATATAAATTGTTTAACCTTAAAGCCAAAAGACGAATTTTCTCTGAAAAAATTTAATTTAGAAACAAAAAATATGAACTTAGAAAAAAAATGATTTTTCAGAGGAACTGATGCATTTTTACCCAACAAAAATGATATTTTACACCAAGAAAATTATTTTTTCTTACACCAAAAAAGGAGAATTTTCAACTAAAAAAGATCAATGTTAAAAGAATGGAAAAGTTACATTTTCAGATGAGAAATTAATTTTGAAGCAAAAAAAAAAGGCTTTTCCACTAAACAGTTAAATTTTTTACCAAAGAAAGCTTTCAATTATAATAATAAATTTTTAACAGAATAGTTCACCTTTTAACCAAAGAGATGAATTTTCAACTAAAAATATAACTCTTCAAAAAAAATTCTATTCTATTCGAAATTCTATTCGAAAAATTCAATTCTATGCTATTCAAAGAAAATAGTTGTTTGCTCAAGCAAAGAGTAATAATTTTTTATCAGAAAGTTACATTTTCATAAAAAAAAGAAATTTCTACCAAAGCGGATGAATTTATAAATAAAAAAGATAAATTAAAAAAAATTGTTGAATTTTCTGTTAAAAAAGATTTTAGTTGACTTTTCACGATCAAAATATGAATTTTTAACCAAGAGATAAGTTTTTACGAAAAAAATTGAATTTCCAATCAAAAAAGACGAATTTTTACCCAAAAAGAATGACTTTTTAACAAAATTGTTGAATTCTCTACCCAATAGTTGCATTTTTATCCAAAGAAATATGAAATTTCTCTTGAAATAGATAAATTTTCATTTAAAAGAAAAAAAATTTTTTAACAAACTAGATGCGGCACTTCACTAGCGAACCTATAATAAGTTCCAAGAACTAGAACAATGTTGTTAGTTAAAAAGAGATGGAATGATCTTTGCCTCTTTTTAACCAATGGTCTTTTTTTAGTTCTTGGAACTTATTTAGGTTCGCTAGTGAGGTGCCGCGACTAGATTTAAATTGGCGGTAAATTCAAATTTAGATAGTTTGTAACACAAACTTTTAATATTTTAATGGTAAAACTTCTCCTATGTATTTTTATTCATTAATGAATATATTTATATAAGTAAATAACTTATATGTAACCATTTAAATGATGTAAACAGTAACAAGATTGTTAAAAATCACAAATTCTTAAATTCTCTTGAATTCTTTTAAATTCTCCTAAATTCTGTCATATTCTCCCTTATATAACTCGAACTTGGATGTTCGAGATTTTAAGAACTCCACTCTTTTGATGACGCATATTATTTCCAAATAATTGATGATTAACAAAACAATTAATTTAAAAACAATTAATATAAGTTGTCATTGATTTGCATGGTCATTATTTTAAATATGAGCGCGATCAACAGCAAATGAGAATGCCGGTGCGACGCATGCGCAGTGCAGGCGGAAATGGGAGCACTTCCGTGAAACGTGACTTTCTTACCTTTTCTCGCCCGCTTGACACGCACGGTAGGCTGTTAATATTATTTAATTCTATTGATTTTAATTTAAATTCTTCACTTTTACGGATATTTTCTTCTTTTTGTGTGTAATTTTTCAATCGAAGAAGCCGTTTAATATATTTTTAATTCAATTAACGTTCTGTATTTATTTAAATTCCAGGTCAAGATGGGTCGCCGACCAGCGAGATGGTGAGTAATTCTCGTGACTTTTTTTATCATTTTTTGATTAATAAAGAGCATCTTTTTTATTCAAAATCAGTCCCATATTTACTAATATTTCATGAATTAAATTTGAAAATACTTTTTATGTGAATTCCGAGTACAATATTTTGTGACAGAAACATAACCTCAAAATTCAAATGGCTTGGCTATTTTTTAGAATTTAGAAGATTTAGAACGAATTAGACTTGCTTTTTTGTCTAATTTAATTAAAAATTTGAACCCTATTTGCGCTTGATATATATTAGTAATCTAGATAAAGATTTTGTTTGTATTTATTATTTATTTTAGAAGAGCACGTGTTCAGTGCAGACACATTTTTGTTAAAATTATTTTTAAGTAGTTACATTTCTTGTGAAAATGACGAGATTCTTCTTTTTGGTTGATAATTTCACTACTTTGTTGAAAATTAATTTTTTTTTAACTGAAAGTTTCACTATTGCATTTTTTTGGCTGAAAATTGATCTTTTTTAGTGCAGAATTGGAGTATTTGGTTGAAAATTGATTTTTTTAGTTAAGAATATATCTTTGTTGTTTGAAATTTCAACTATTTTATTGTAAAATTCATGTATTTTCTTGAAAAATCGTATTTTTTGTAGAGTATTCGTATATTTTTGT
>CAKNXH010048757.1:0-10546 GCA_932178445.1 Andricus quercusramuli
TAAATTTTAAATTTAAATTTATTATAAATCCTATGTTCTAGAATCTTCGCAGTTTTTATCCAACCATATCCATCTAGAAATCTTATACTATTCTATCAACAATTTCTAATTAAAATTCTATCAAATCTTATCCAATCCAGAATTTTATGAAATCCTATGTATGAAAATCTCGGAAATTTCCAACAAATTGTATCCGTCAAGAAATCCTATACTTTTCTACCAACAGCTCTTCATTGAAACTCTATCAAATCTTAACAGTACCCATCTTGTATCAAATCCTGTGTTCCAGAATCTTATATATTTCTATCAAATTCTATCTGCTGAGAAATCGTATAATTTTATATCAACATTTTCTCATTCAATCTTGATTAAATCTTATCCGCACTAGACCTGCCTCAAACCATATGTTTCGGGATGCCGGAATTTTCTATCAAATTCTATGCGCACATAAAATCCTATAGTTTTCTACCAACAGCTTCTCATTAAAAATCGATCAAATTTTAGCGGCACCAATCTTGTATCAAATCTTGTGTTTCAGTATTATGGATGTTTCTATCAAATTCTATCTGTTGAGAAATCTTATAATTTTCTATCAATAGTTTTCCATTGAAACTCTATCAAATCTTGTCGTCGCAGAACTTGTATCAAATCCTATCTTACAAAGTTTAGGAAATTTCTATCAAATTCTATCTGTTAAAAAATCGTGTACTCTTCTATTAGCAGTTTCTGAATGAAACTCTAATAAATTTCAAACTCACAGAACTTGTATCAAATCCTATATCACAAAGTTTCGGAAATTTCTATCAAATCTTTTCGACCAACAGCTTCTAATTGAAATTCTATTAAATCTTATCTAATCGAGACTTTTATGAAATCCTATGTATCAAAATTTCGGAAATTTCCAAAAAATTGTATTCGTCAAAAAATCTTATACTTTTCTACCAACAGTTCTTCATTGAAACTCTATCAAATCTTAACGACACCCATCTTGTATCAAATCCTGTGTTCCAGAATCTTAGATATTTCTATCAAATTCTATCTGCTAAGAAATCGTATAATTTTCTATCAACATTTTCTCAATCAATCTTGATTAAATCTTATCCACACAAGACTTGTATCAAATCCTATCTTACAAAGTTTAGGAAATTTCTGTCAAATTCTATCTGTTGAAAAATACCTTCTAAATAGGTTAGGTCAATAAAATCCCCCCCTCCTCGTTTTAGGGGGAGAACTCACCATCTATCCTCGGCAGAACGAGTTTCCGACGGGTTTTCTCAATTTTAGCTGTTGTCCGCAAATGGAAAAATTAATTTTTTTTGATACCTCTTGATGGTACCTCTCAAATAGGGTAGGTTAGAAGAGCTCTTTGTTTCGGATGGAACTCACCTGTTTCCTTGAGAAAAGGATGTTTCCGACGGTCTTTCTCGATTTTAGCTGTTGTCCGCAAATGGGAAAACAATATTCAAATTTTTTTCTGATACCTCTTGATGGTACCTTTCAAATAGGGTAGGTTAAAAAAGTCAATCTCTCTTCGTTTTGGGGGATACCTCGCCGTCTTTCCTCGGCAAGACGAGTTTCCGACGGTTTTTCTGAATTTTAGCTGTTGTCCGCGAATGGAAAAATGAGTTTAAAATTTTTTTTCTAATACCTCTTGATGGTACCCTTTGAATAGGGTGGGTTAAAAAAGTCACCCCCTCTTCGTTTCGGGGAAAAATTCACCCTTTTACTTGGAAACAGGAGTTTCCAACGGTTTTTCTCAATTTTAGATGTTGTTCGCAAATGGAGAAATTATTTAATTTTTTTTCTAATGCCTCTTCATGGTACCTTTCGAATAGAATAGGTTAAAAAGTCACCCCCTTTTCGTTTTGGGGGAGAATTCACTGTCTATCTTTGCGAGCATGGTTTTTCCGGTTTTTCGTCACTAGAATGGCCTTAACAAGTACAGAAACGGTTTATGTGCATTTCTTTATGATTTGGGACAATATATAAGCCATAAATTAAAAGACAAATTCATCAAATGACGTCTGAAACTTCAGTCCAATCGCAACGGGTAGAATCTGATATGATTTTTTCTGGTTCTGAAAAATAGGATTTCATACAGGTCTGATGCCGACAAGATTTGATAGAGGGATACCGTGGGGCACTTTCGATAAAGATGATTATTTATTTTGATAAACTTTTCCTCAAGAGCGTTTGATAGATATGTAAAGAAAATTCCTAAAATGGTGAATACAGAAAATGCATTGAAAAGTATTAAATTTTTTTCATTAAAACCTATTACACATTTTCAGCAAGGGCATGGTCTTGTAAAAACCTAAATGAAAAAACAAACCATTTTTTTAAATCCACATAATTCTAGAGAATTAAAAACCTAGACAAACATCATCAGAAATCCGTTCTTTCAAACATAAAAAAATTTAAAGCAGTTAAGAAAAACCTTCAGAACGTTTTGAACAAAAAAATTTATCCACACTGTGTGTGTGTACCTTATAATATATGCTTTGATCTAGAATAATGCAGGGAATAAGAATTGGCTTTTATTTTTAATATTATAACATTTTCAAACCTCTTATGGGGCCCGAAAAATTCCCTATCAGTCCTAATTGAAACTTTCACGTAAAAATAAGCATGAGTGGATAAATTTTTGGTTTCCACTTGTTTCTGAACTAATTTTAAACTGCTAAATAATTTCATTTTTTGAAACAATTGATTTCCTGTAGAAGTAGCAAAACAAGTGTATATTATAAGTCTCATAATGGATATGAGGTATGTTATTATTCAATGATTTCTTAACTGTTTAAGCAATACTTATATGTTTAATTACATAGCTCATTGAAGAAAAATCGGAAAAACGTATTTCTTTATCAATTTCGCATCAAACTTTAATATTCTTATGTATCTTTTTTTAACAATATAGTTCAACTCTCAGCCAACTAGTTAGAATCAACCAAAAATACGAATTTTCAACAATATAGATACATTTTTAACCATATAGTTGAATTTTAAACCAAACAGATGAACTTTTAACCAAGAAAACTGATTTTCTACCAAAAAACACAAATATTCTACAAAATACATGAACATGAATTTTCAACAAAATATATATTATATAAATATGAATTTTCTACAAAATAATTCAATTTGCAAACTAAAAAAAGATCAATTTTCAACCAAAATGGATTAGTAAAATTTTCAATAAGAAAAATTAATTTTCAACCAATAAAAACGCATTTTCAACAAATTATATAAACTTTCAACTAAAAAGATGACTCTTCAAGCAAAAAAATTAATTTTCAGCAAAGAAATTCGACTTGCAACCAAGTAGTTGAAATTTCAACCAAAAAAAAGATATTACTTATAAATTCACAAACAACTGAATTAAGAAAAAAGCAGTTTCAATAAAATTGAAACCTCAACCAAAACAGATTTATTTCCAACCAGATACTTGCATTTCTAACAAACAAAGATTAAAGGTTCAAGGTTAACACATATAGGTAATTTAAACATTTCAAATAGTTTCTCAGCTAAGAAAACCGGGTAAATAATTAAAAGTGAAAAACAAATAGATACTTAAAAATTTTCAATTAAAATATGATTTGAACAAGTATTTGTACTCTTATAAGACTCATGACACCTACAATATATACCTATTTTGTGACTTCAACAAGAAATAAATTGTTTAAATAATATGTAATTGTTTAAATAATTTAAAAACAGTTAAAAAATAAGTAGAAATCAAAACCTTATCTATTCATGATTATCTTTGCAAAAAAGATTTGTTTATCGTGATCATTAACGTCACTATTACCTGGTCTTGTGAAAATCTGTTTTAGATGGTTGACGCTAAAAATTATTGTGAGGATTGATTTGCTTTTAATGCACATTTTTCATTTTTCATACTTTTAAACACTCTGGAAATTTTTGTAAATGTGCAAAAAAGTATTTGGATTCACTTAGAAAAGTTTATGGTACTGATACGCTAGCGAGCACCCGATTAGGGCCCAAAAAGATGGACTAAATTATGAATTGAAAAAATCATTTTTTTAAAGTTAATTTTTTTAATTTTTGAGACTTTTAAACACCCTGGCTCTTTTCGGAGATGTACAAAAAATATTTGATCGGCACACTTAGAAAATGTTTTGGTCCTGACGGGCTAGTCAGCACCCGATTAGGGCTCAAAAGGCTATCTAGATTGGACGGTCTAGACGGTCTATACGGACTTATGGGGGATTCTTTGGGGTCCCATAAGAGGGTCCTAAAGTTGTATAATATTAAAAATTATGAGTAATTCTTATTCTCTGGAGTATTCTAAACAGCAGCATGTATTATAAGTTATGCCAGTATACTATATTTTCTTGTTTAAATTGATTTAAATCACACATAAAAAAGAAGTTGCCTTTTTCCCATGTTAAATCAATGGAAAACTTCATGGCTTTTGGGACGCGGGATGATATTAACCGATTTCGCTTAAATTTTAAGATCATTTTTTAGGGCATGCGAGCAATAAAATTATATAAGAACAACAAAAAGTACGGTTCTGAAAAATAAAGGTCACCCTATTGCGCAAGTTGTTTATTAATAATTTCCTAAAAATTGTTTAAATTTGACTTCAACTATATTTGAACAACAATACTCATTTACTCAATTATAACAGGAGACGACTGGCGGGATATAAGAAGGCGGAAAGAATCTGAGAATCATTTGGTACCAAAATTACAAGCGAATGTCACCGTTTCTTCTAGCATCAAACCCGATTATCGGGTATTACCCAGGTAAAAAATTAATTTTTATAAAAATTAAACAAATTTTGATATAAAATTAAAAATCATTTCTTTTATTTCTAGAATGAAAGTAAACGTATCGGTATCGCAATTGAAGTTTAATTTATCAGAGGGCAGATTACGATCTCTCGTAGACTTTTTAGATCTCCTGTCAATCCCAAGTCAGGATGATATCGAAGCTATGAAATCAAACTACCTGGAAAGTGTGAAACAGCCCAAACCCGATTTTCTCTCTGATAATTTAATCAGGGTACGTTCAGTCGTTGCTTTGTCTTCGACAGTTATATCGCACAATAAATCCCCCCGCATTACAAGAGATCTTCCAAACTGCGCCAAATTGGAAAAAGAAAGGTAAAAGGATCCGAAGATTCCTCAGATTATTTCCAAAATTATTTAAATAATTGATTATTCAATTTGAATTACAGAAGCCTGATATCTTCTGAGATAAGTGAAGATGATTTGGAACAATTGTTTAGAATGACAAATGTTTCTGGTTTTGATGATATTGTCTCCCCACAAAATCGAATTAATTTGCTCCTGAGATTCGTAATTGGCGAGGTTGGTTTAGTAAAAAAGCAAAAATCTTATAAGGGAGTGTCCACATATTATACGCGATAACAAAATTAATACTTGCTTTTTCAACCAAATAGTTGAATTTTTAAGCCAAAAATACGATTTTTTAAAAGACAATTGAACTTTCGTTCTAAAAACTGGAATTTTCAACAAAAAAGATGATTTTCAGCCAGGGCAGATGACTTGCTCACGGTAAAAGATAAATTTCCAATCCAAGAGGACGAATTTTCAACAACACAGTTCAATTTTCAAAAATTAAAATGAGTAAAGAATAGCTGATTTTTCCAAAAAAGATTAATTTTCTACCAAAAGACAAATTTTCAACAAAAGACGAATTTTTAACAAAATACATTAATTTAAAACCAAACAATTGAATTGTCAACAAAAATAGATAAGCTTTCAACCAAGAATGAAATTGTTGAATTGTTACTTGAAGTAACAAATTATCAACAAGTTGAATTTAGTGCAAAAGACGAATTTTTAAACAAATAGTTGAATCCTCAAATAAAAAGATGAATTTTCAACAAAGGATTAATTTTCTACCCGAATAGACAAATCTCCATCAAAAAAGTTAAGTTTGCAAGCTAAAATTTTAGATTTTGGTTAAATATTTAGATTTAGATTGATTTTTAATCAAGAAAGCTGAATTTTTAACGAAATAGTAGAATTTTCAACTCAATACGATACATTTTTTAATAAAACCACTTTTAAACCAGTTGAGTTCAAGTAAAAAATACGAATATTTAACAAAATAGTTAAATTCTCAAACAATTAGATAAATTTTCAAGGAACGAGACAATTTTTCCACCCAAATAGACGAATTTTCAACAAAATACTTCAGCTTTCAAGCCAAAAAGTCGAAATTTCCAGAAAGCAGATATGTTTTAATACGAAAAAAAATTCCAATAAAAAGATTAATTTTTAATCAAGAAAGATGAATTATCCACAAAATAGATGAATTTTCAAAATAATAAGATACATTTTTAACCAGAAATGAAATAAATGAATTTTCAGTTCGAAAAACTGATTTTCAACACAAAAAAACGAATTTCTAACCAGTTGAGTTCAACTAAAAAATACGAATTTTTAACGAAATCGTTAAATCCTTAATCAAACTGATGAATCTTCAACAAAAAAGATTAATTTTCTGCCCTGAACAGACGAATTTTCAAAAAATACATGAATTTTCTAACAAAAAGTTTAATTTTCAACTTATAAAGGGAAAATTTTCAACAAAAAATGGAATAGCTACATTTTCAGACAAAAAAAATTTAACCAAAAAGAAAAAAGAATGCCCAGCATAATTATTAAAACTTCAAATAAATGGATTTTTTCAACCAAATAGTTTAGTTTTCTACCAAAGTAGTTAGAATTTCAATAAAAAATATAAATCTTCAACAAAAAATTTAATTTTCAACCAAATAGTTTAATTTTCTACCAAATCATTGAATTTTCAAATAAAATAGTAAACTCAACGTAAAAAAATTAATTTTTCATAGGGGTTCAAATTTAAACCAGTGTTGAATTTTCAAACAAAAGATTAATTTTTTAACCAAAAAGATTGATTTTCTACAAAAAAAGATTAATTATCAAGAAATTTCATGAATTTTCAACTAAGAGAGATAAATTATGAACCGGAAATGGATCAGATGAATTTTAAGTTAAAAAAATTAATCTTCAACCAAAAATTAAACGAACTTTCAACAAATTAGTTTATTTTTCTAACAAAGAGATAAATCTACATTAAAAAAAAATTTTAACAAAAAAGTTCAACTTTCAACCAAGTATTTGATTTTTTTACCAAAAAAGATGACTTGAAAAAAAATTGTTTTTTCAATAAAATGGTTAAATTTTCAATCAAATAGTAGAATTATTAACCAAACGAAATGAATCCCGAAACAGGAATATAATAGTAGACTTTTCAACCAAAAAGAATTAACTTTTAACCAAAAGTAGTTGAATTTCCTTATTAGGTTCTATTAATTACGTTCGCATTTAAGCAAAAGAACGGGAAAAAGGGAGTCTTTCTTCAAAAGTGGGGGAAAAATAAGAATTATTTTAAAAAAGGGGAGAAGAGTTTATGAGCGACCCCTAATCTGTTGAGTTAATCTTCCGTCTAAGATTATCTTTGAATAATATCAATGTTCTGGAATGAAGAAAAATGTCTTAGAGAGTTCAATTAGGTCCGAAAGAGGCGATGCTCAGTCAAGCGTGACAAACAGAACGAAGGCCGCAACTCCTAGCGCAGGAGTTGCATTAGCTGAGTTGCATAAATCGAGGTTCTAGTGTACTAGTATGAAATAGTGGTAACTCATTATTCATTGTTCGTTTGGTGGTTATATGAAATTACATTTATATTTCGTATTTAAGAATAGGAGGGGGCTGTTTTGTGTCAGATGATATAGCTGCGGGGGGGGGGGGCAAAAATGTCACAAATTTTCACAAGGAAAGGGGTGATTAAAAAAATCCCTGAAAATAGGCTGACGTAACATGTGGACGCTCCCTAATGCTCTTAGAAATGAAATATTTTTAATAATTTGCAATATTAATATTTAAGCTTTCTTTTCACTTTGGCTACATCACAACCACTGGCAGACAAAAGCCCTATTTAATTTTAAAATTCTGTACACTATATTTTGAATCGGCTATAATGGAATATGGATTCGCTCTACAATCTGGCATTGGTACAATTCTTTTAGCTGATAAAACTGAGGCTGGTGTGACGGGATCATATCTCGAATTAATCTCTACTGATGGATCTTACGAAATGTTTTCTGTTTCGTATCGGAAGGTACTATTTTCGTCCAATTTATTGTATGTGATTGTCAGGGCTGCCCCAGCCTGAGTTAATTGCAAAAATTAGTCAGATTAGGCGCTGCGTATATACAAAAGGGTTTTGATAGCCTATCAGGACGTTAATTAAGTGGTTCAAATCTGCCCTTTCCCTGCCTCTCCATTTGCCTTCTTCCCCTCCTTTCTGATGATTCCCTCTCACATTTCCCTTCTTCCTCTCCCTTTCGATACTTCTCCCTTCCCCTATTTCTCTCTTTTCCTACTTCCTTTTTCCTCTACTTCTCCCTCCCTCTACTTCTCTCTTCCCGTACTCCTTACTTCCCCTGCTTATCCTTAACCTTACTTCTCCCTTCCTTGACTTCTCGCTTCCCCTATTTCTCCCTTTCTATACTTCTCCTTTCCCTACGTCCTACCTCTTTCTTCCTCTACTTCTCTATTCTCCTACTTCTCCTCTCCCCTAATTCTCCCTTCCCCTACTTCACCTTCCCCCTACTTCACTCTATCTCTATTTGTCCCTTTCCCTACTTCTCCTTCCCCCTACTTCACCCTATCTTTATTTGTCCCTTTCCCTACTTCTTTTTCCCTCTACTTATCTCTTCCACTACTTCTTCTTTCCTGTACTTCTCCCTGCCCCTACTTCTTCTTCCCCCCTACTTCTCACCTCTTCTTCTCTCTTCCCCTACTTCTCTCTTCCTCTACTTCTCCCTTCTCCAAATATTTCTCCCTTCCACTACTTCTCCTTCTCCCCTACTTCTCCCTTCCTTTACTTCACCATATTTATACTTATCCCTTCCCGTACTTCTTCCTCCTACTTCTCCCTTCCCCGATTTCTCATTTCCCTACTTCTCCCTCACCCTACTTATCTCTTCCCCTACTTCTCCCATTCCCTACTCAACCCCACTTCCTCTTCCTTACCCACACGACCCCCTACTTCCCAACCCCTCACTTCCCATTCTCTAGGTTTCCACACCTTCCCACTCTTCAGTTCTCCTAATTTTTCCTCCCGGAAAAAAGTACGATGGAGTGTATGTATTAATAATGTAACTGAAACTGTCCATTGAAAACAAAAAATTCGATGAAATTTATAAGAATTCCGGGTGAATTTAAACGAATTCAGGATACATTCATAAGAATTCAGAATTAATGTAAATTAATTCAAATTAAATTCAAAGGAATTCAGAGGAATTGAAAAAGATTCCATTGATTTCAGTAGAATTGAAGGGAATTTAGAAGAATTCAAGGGAATTCAACAGTCTTCGATGAAACTCCTAATGTGAGTAAATTGAAAAAAATTTTGTTAATTAAAAAATAGTCATCATTGGAAAATTAATAGCGCAAAAACCAATAGATGATTTTTCACGAAAAAATATTGTTTTAAAAATTTTGTAAACAATGTGGATCCAATAAGTGAAGTATTATGAATCAACAATTACATGGTATGGAATTTATATTCAATCGATGTATCTATATATAACAAATTTCGTGAAGCAAAAAATTGTCCGATGCATGGACTCTATGTAAGTAATCTTAGAGTTAATTTAGAAAAAGAATTCAGGGGTATTCAACAGAATTCGATGAAATTCGTACGAATTTGATACTTATTAAAAATAATGCATGTGCATGAAACAAAATGAAATGAAAAGAGATTCTATTGAATTCACATGAATAAAAATGAATAGAATTAGCGAATGTTAATGTTGTAACATTCATAGGAATTTGAGGTAAATTCAAAAGTCTTCAAGGTGAATTAAAAAAAAATCAAAATCCAAAAAAGATCTTAAAAAGTGACTTGAGTGATTGTGGCAGCTCTGGCGATTAGAAATAAAATCACAGTAGGGTAAAAAACATTAATATTAATATATTTTTTGTGACCAGGTCAAAGCCAACTGTCCAGACTTTAAATCGCATTTTAGAAATGTGGAACGGTCGTTAACTGTCAACATCATGAGTTTGAATGTCGTGTTTCATCGGCAGGCATTTATGAAACTGAATAGTTATTGTGCCAACTTGTACAAGTAAGTATGCATTAGGGTGTCCAAAAAAGTGTGATTTTGAATTTTGCAAACGCCACCCCTACATTTTTTTCCTTTGGTCAAAAAATACAGCTCAATAAAACTTTGAATTTTTAAAATTTAGAAACTTTACCCCCTAAATTGCTTCAGCTCGTTTACAAAAAAAGGGTTTCGTAACATATTATGACGCTAATTCAGTCGTTCGAACCTCCCTCTCCCATAGCCCCCCCCCCTACTCCCCCTACATTCGCCCACTCTCCTTTCCGTCCCTTCACTTTACACTTCGCCCCTTTCCACAACTTCCTCCTTCTTTACTTCCCCCTCTCCTTACTTCCTTAGTTCCCCTCCCCTGTTCAACCTCATTTTTAATCATTTTCTCTACCTTCC
>CAKNXH010048757.1:10556-37990 GCA_932178445.1 Andricus quercusramuli
TCATAAAAGGTTCATAAATAGGTCAATCGATGCGTCTTAGAAACGCGAGCAAATACACTGAATATAATATTGTCGTATTTTGAATATCAAAAAAGTTTTTCTTATATAAACAGAATAAACCATTTTTTGAAACTTCATAAATCGGTACTGGTTGGTCCTGAAGTTTTAAAAATAGGTCGATTGATTTGTCTTAGAAACGCGAACAAATACGCTAGATATCGTATTGTTGTATTTTGAATATAAAAAAAGTTGTTCTCATATCAAATTAAAACCTTAGGAATTTGAAGTCTTTCATATTGAATTTATTATAGCATTTACATTAATTTTATTTGAACGAATTTATTTTCCTATTTTCTCAAAAAATCACCGTATTTCCCCTGTTTTGATAGAATTTTTGGGCTACGTTACTTTTCGGGGGGCGGGGGCCGAAAAATAGCCCCAAATTGGTAACGTAGTTTATGGACTGCATCTTGCTCAAAATCCTATAAAACCTGGATATCAATCAGAGCTACACTTTGTCCAAATTTCATGCTCTTTTACTTTTCGAGATATGGTAGGCAGAAAATAGTTACACACGCACGAAATTTTTTTATTTATTTTATTTCCGAGCTCCTGGGGTCGAATTATATCAAAATATGTCAAAAAATTATATTTGAAAATGTATGTCATTAAAAACCTTCCTCTATGAGGAAACAGTACACAAAAGAAAAAATGTTCATTACATTTGCCAATTAGGTCGTATTCATTTTGCAAATCTGCACAATTTTCACCCATTGTAGTTTTCTTCAAACTCAATATTTTGAAAGTTATTACTTGTTTCAAGGGTACTTAAAAGACGTTATCTGCTTAAGTAAAATGCAACAGTAAAACCATGTGAAACACAATATGTTTTTCAATTCTTTTCTATATGATGCCATAAGGCTTCAGAGTTTGAGCTTCCACACTTTCTGAATCAATTTTAAAACCGATTAGCAATGGATTTTTTTCCATCTGAAAACGGTTTTCCATGACCCTCTACGATTGGAAAGATTCGTTGCTTATCTTCTTTTTTATTTGTAAGGAATTCATTGAAAGTATTTGCAAGAGGAACATCATGTTCAGCACAATCATTGATTCATTTTCATGATGTTTTTGTCTCTCTTGCTTCCACACGTTCTGAATCCATTTTAAACCGATTTGCAATAGTTTTTTTTTTATCTGGAAACGATTTTCGGTGATCATCTACTATTTTTAGAATTGGTTGCTTCTCTTCTTTGCTCTTTGTAAGGGATTTGTTGAAAGTAGCTGCAATAGGAATATCACGTTCAGTACAATATGCATTTTAATGATTTTATTGACTCTCTTACTTCCACACTTGCCGAATCCATTTTAAACTTATTTGCAACATTCCTTTTTTGCATCTAGGAACAGTTTTCAGTGATCCACTGTGATTTGAAAATTGCATTGCTTCTCTTCTTTCATCTCTGTAAGAGATTTATTGAAAGTATTTGTAAGAGGAACATCATGTTCAGCACAATCATTGATGAATGTTAAAGGTTTCATCGTCTCTCTTGCTTCCACAATTTTTGAATCCATTGTAAACCATCTTACAATAATTTTGTTTTGGCATCCATACATGATTTTCGCTGTTCATCAACGATTTTAAAAATGTGTTGCTTCTCTTTGTCACAGATTTATTGAAAGTAGTTACAAGAGGAAAATCTCTTTCAGCCGAGCGTTCAGCACAATCATTGTTGCATTTTCATGATTTTATTGTCTCTTACTTCTTGAAAAGAATTGAGCGTTTCCCATTTTCTTCATTCAAGATGGATTGTCTAATTTTATACTATAAAATAAAAAATAAGATGCAAGGCCAATAAAGAAGCCAAGTGACTTCTTAGCAATGTTATCTTTTTCTTCGTTAATGGGTCTAATTTGTTTCTGATCTTTGGAGTATTCTCTTAAACGACAAACCATTATACACTTCGTTTCATTGGAAACTAATTTAGAAAACTGAAAAGAAGCAAACGGGAACCATTCCTTCGCTCAGATACCATAAATATCGAGAATTTCAGTAAGAGCTGCTTCGGAACCTGTTGCTGCTGCAAAAGTTTTGATCAACACCTCATGAGAGGTATTTTGTAAAAAACAATTAAAAATATAGCATTCAACAATACAAAACATATTGTGTTTCACATGTTTTCATTGTTTAATGTTATACGTATAATATATATTGAGTACACTTTGAACAATTAATAACTTTCAAAATATTGATGATAGAGAAAATTGCAATGAATGAAAATTGTGCAGATTTACAACAGCAATATGACTTTATTGCTAATTTTGATTAAAAAATGTTATTTTGTGTCTTTTCCATACTGTTGGTCATGTGTTAAGATTATTGTAATTTGTAAATCATCTGAAATTATAGAGGAGACCAAGACAAATTCAGAGATCTGTACTTAAAATCACTTATCTCTATTAATTATGGTGCACCGTGACTTATTAAAAATTGATGTTTTTTAACCACCCTACTAAACATCTATAGAAATAAGATGAAAAATTAATAAAAATCTTTTTTCTGAATTGAAATTGAAGTGATAGAAAGTACGAAGTCAGTGAGGAAGGACTTTGTTGGAGGGAATTGAGTGATGATTTATATGTTCCTAAAGATATTTATTGTAAAGAAAAGGAAAACGACTCTTCGGTTGTGTTTGGAGTAAAGGTAATTTGCTCGAAGCGTCAAACCGCGAGTCATACAAACAGTCAAGTTCCAGAGTACCTGATAAGAATGTTGCCGCCTCTTATATTCGAAAATAAGTTGCCTTTTGTGATAGATATAAGCATACCATGTGTTGACTACGAAATGAGAATTGAACCAGGAGAGAGAACTAGTGTTTATTGTATAAAGTGCAACAGTGCTATACAGATTATTTTTAAGGTACTTTGAAAGAAATTTCCTAATTTAAAAAATTCTTCTTTGCAGTCACTACAATCATTTAACATTTTTCACAGATTCAAAACTACCTGGGCACTCAATGGAGTGGGACGTTTCAATTAACGTCCAATTTGGAGAAGAAGTGTGTAAAAATGTTTAGCGATAGTGAATCAGATTTTACGAAACCGTTTCTGTTGTGTGTTGAACTGAATAGAATTACGAATTGGGTTGTTGATATTTATGCACAGTATTGGATTGTAAATAAGACTGGCCTACCTCTCAGTATCAGGGTAAGTTTAAAAATTAAATTTTTTTGTAATGTCAATATCAGGGAAGACAGCTTCTCAGTAGTTCAATTTTAGGTGAAAAAGAGGATTTTCATGAAAAAAGGGAGCTTAAAAGGGAATTTTACTTATTATTGAAAACGCCTTTATATCATATGAGTATGTCGTGAATATTGAATGCAAGTGCACTCTAACAGTAGCGTACTTTCTACTAATAAAAATACGTCAGTAAAAAATGCTAGAAGATAAAAATTAAAAAGAAGATAAACAACAAAATTGAAAAATGCTCATGTTTGAATTTTTAAAATGTATTCTTTTGAGTACAGAAACCTGAGGGGTTCAAAAAGAGAAATAATTTTAAAAAACGCAAAAATGACTATTTAAGAAACATACTTGTTCTTCCAACAAAAAATGGATTAGTGATATGTATTTTTATCAGTGAAACCCCTCAGACAATTTAAAAAGACACAAAACTCAGTTATTGTTTACATTTGAAGGGTTGCAGTACAGAACTAGATAACCAACATTTTTTCCGAAAATGGGCTTTCTGCATACAAAATTCTTAAAAAATGAAATATAAGTTGTGTTAAAAGGTTTTTTTCGAACGCTCGTTTTTAATATAGTAATAAAAAGATTGGTAATTCGAAACCAAATATCTGACTCTTTGTACTTCTCTCCCATGTTGTTTTTTTTAATTGTCCAACCTCTTAAATTTTTTAAACCTTTTTCTGACAAACTTTCTCGTCAGAAAAGTTTTTCAATGCAATAAAACAATAAAATACTTCTTTTTTCAAAGAAAGAGTCTTTAAATAAAACTATCTGCAACTTTTTTCAGCTCGAAAGTACCAATCAAATTCCAACCTAAAATCTTAAATCTTCATTTTCTACAAAACCCCACTTTTATAAGGTTTTCTCACTAAAAAGTTAAGTCAGAAAAGTTATTTCTTAAAATTATTATCGTTTTTTTTTTAACATATAACTTTCTTCTTTTCATAGAACTTTCAACGAAAAATCGTCTGTCACAATTCGATACCGTCATACTAAATCTTGATTTTCCTGGAACAGGATAATTTTTTTGGATGAAAACTGATTTATTCTTATTCAACTTCCCCATATCTCGGGAGCAAGTTTTTATTATTTTTTTAAAATTGAAAAATAGACCTTTAGTCGCTATCTAAATATGATTTTTAATAATCATGAAATTTGAGCCTACAAATTCTTGAATGATTTACTCGGAATTAGTGAACTTTTTTTAATCAACCTCATTTTCTTCCAATTTAGCCACTCAATATATCGGGAGCAATATTTTTTTCTTTTTGTCAACTGAAAACTGCAGTTTTGATCGTGATTCACAATCAAACCTATTTCAATTTTAGGTTCTTCTCACTTTGCGACTGTAAACTTCTACATTCTGTTTCTCGATACTGAATAATATCTTTTATTTATACTTTTTTGGCCGCAATTTACAAACACTTCAGCTCAGGAGTGAACTTTTATGCTATCTTTAAACGGTGATTTCGATTTTACAGAATGTCATTTCGCTCTCCTAAAAAATTCCGATTTTGTTGGTTATCTAGTTATGTACTGCAACCCTCTTCATTTATAATTTGTTGAAACTACATCTAATCTAGTAAAATAATCAAATATTTAGTTGAGGATTAACTTTTTGGTTGGAAATTCTTATTTTCGGGTAGAAAATATATCTGTATTGTAGAAAATTCGTCTTTTTGGCTTGAAAATTCAACAGCTCGGTTGGATTTTTTTTTCTTGATTGAAAAATGTCTCTTGGTTAAAAACTTAACTTTTTGTTGAAGATTCCTATTTTTAGGTTGAAACTCAACTATTTTGGTAGACAATTCAACTTTTTGTGCTAAATTCGCTCTTTTCACTTGAAAATTAAGCTAGTTGACATATTTTTTCTTTACTGAAAAATCTTTTATGGTAGAAAATTCAACTATTTTGTTGAAAATTCGTCTTTTTGTTTTTAAAATTAATCAGATTTGGGTGAAGATTCAAATATTTTATTAAAAATTCGTTTTTTATTAGATGAATCCCATTGATTTCATTTTAAATTAAGGTCTTTTTTGTTTGAAATATCTATTACATTTTCCGTTGAGAATTCAAATTTTTTGGTTAAAATTTTATTATTTTGTTGAAAATGCAACATTTCTGTTAAAAAGTCATAATTTATCGAAGAAAATTCAACTGTTTTGTTGAAAGATTTTTTCTTAGGTTGAAAATTCAACTATTTTGATTGAAAATTTAAGTATTTTGTTGAAAATGAACTTTTTTGTTGAAAAGTCATAATTTCGGTTTGAACATTCAACTTATTGGTAGAAAATTCGTCTTTCTGACTTGAAACTTATGCCTATAAAATCTCAACAATTTTGTGTAAACCCATCCTTTTTGCATGACTAATTCAATTTTTTGTAGAAAATTCATCTTTTTGGGTTGAAAGTTCAATTATTATGGTAAAAAATTCAACTATTTCATTAAAAATCAAAAATAATTGGTTGAAAATGTAACTGTTTTGTAGACAATTCGTCTTTTTCGCTTGGAAATTCATAATTGTAACATTTTTTTAACTTTCTTGACTGAGAAATCATTCTTCGTTGAAGATTCGTCTTTTTGGATTGAAAATTTAACAATTTGGTAGAAAATTCCACAGTTTGGTTTAAAAATCAACTAGTTTGTTTAATAGTCGTACTTTTTGGATAAATTCATCTGATTTTAATCTAAAACTAAAGCCTATTTTAGTTAAAATGTCAACTATTAAAGTTTTCACTGAGAATTCATCTCCTTTGGTTGGAAATTTAATTACTTGAATAAAAGTTAAACTAATTTGTTGAGAATTTAACAAATCTGATAAAAAGTCATACTTTTTTGAAGACAATTTAACTATTTCGATTGGAAATTTAATTATTTGGTTGAGAATTGACTTTTTTGTGGAAAAGTCATGATGAAGGTTTGAACATTCAAATTATTGGTAGAAAATTCGTCTTTTTGTCTTGAAACTTTAAAAGTAAGTTGTATGGAAAATTCAAATGTTCGGTTGAAGAGTGTATTATTATTATTATTATAGATTAGCAGTTCGAACTCGGAAGTTCATTGCCTCACTAACCCGAGACCGCCACACATCTCTATCCTGTGCATCCTCCATCCAGTTTAAGTAATCATGTCCTAGTTCTTTTAAATCATCCCTTACATTTTTCTCCCATCTGTTTCTTGGTCTGCCTAAGGGTCTCTTACCAGTCGGCCTCCCTCTTAAAACTTGCGCCAACGTTCTTTCGTTTCCCATTCTTGCTACATGCCCCGCCCATCTTAGTTTACGCGCTTTCATTACTCTATTAATATTTGCTGACCCGTAGAGAGCATGCAGCTCATCATTATGCAGTTTTCTCCATTCACCTGTCTCTTCGTCCCTTTTTGGACCATAGATTTTTCTAAGTACTTTATTCTCAAAAACTCTAAACCTATTCTCATCTCCTTTCGTCAGCGCCCACGTTTCGCACCCGTACATGACGACCGGCATTATTATCGTTTTGTAAATTCTCACTTTGATGTTTCTAGATAGCAATCGCGATTTTAATAGCGTGGTTGCTGCATAATAGCACCCATTGCCAGCGTGCAGCCGCGCGTTGATTTCCGTTTTAATCCTATTTTCGCTAGTTATAATTGACCCGAGGTATTTAAACTCGCTAACCCTTTCAAATTTCATATTTCCGGCTGTTAGATCCCCGTCTTGATTACTTTGTTCAGATCTAAGGACGGTCATATATTTTGTTTTCGTTTCGCTAACCTCCAAGCCAATATCTTTGGCTTTTGTGATCAAGATTTCTGCATTTTTAGCTACCGTCTCTTTATCATCCCCTAGTATGTCGAGATCATCCGCATATCCAAGAATTTGTATTACCCCATTGAGCGTAGCACCGGTCGGATTCGCCTGCACTTGCCTAACCACGTATTCTAAAACTAAGTTAAAAAGGACGCACGAAAGTGCATCGCCCTGTTTCAGGCCATCGCGGATCGAGAACTCTTCAGATAACCTTCCGTTTACGCGTATTCTTCCCCTACTGCCGCTTAAGCAAATTTCGATAAGTCTAACCAATTTTCTTGGCACACCCAGGAACTCTAGGATCTAGTACATTCGCGCGCGTATAATAGAGTCGTAAGCTTTTTTAAAATCGATAAATAGCTGATGCACTGCTTCATTAAATTCCCATTTTTTTTCTAGCAGTTGTCTAATTGTGAACATTTGATCGCTTGTAGATCGGTTTCGGCGGAATCCACACTGGTAATCCCCAATGATTTCCTCGGCGAAAGGAGTTAGCCTACCTAAGATTACATTGGACAGGACCTTATAGCACGACGACACAAGTGAAATTCCCCGATAATTGTTACAGTTCATTTTATCGCCTTTTTTAAAGATAGGAATAATAATAGAGTCATTCCATTCCTCTGGAATGCGTTCTGTTTTCCAAACTGTGCGTATTAATTTATAAATTTGTCTTTTGAGGCAAGGGCCTCCATTTTTTATCAGTTCAGCCGGTAGGTCGTCGATGCCCGCGGCTTTGTTATTTTTCAACTTCTTTATGGCCATTTCTATTTCTATATAAGCAGGATCATCAATTAATAAATCAGCAGTGTGGATTTCGCCGAGATTACCTTCAACGGGGCCTTCGCGTACATTTAATAGTTTATCGAAATATTCTTTCCATAAATTCAGTCTCTCTGTCGCATCGGCTACTAGGTTGCCATTTTCGTCCCTCATTACTTCCGTTCTACTTTGAAAGCCTTTCCTTATAAAATTGATTCCCCTGTACATCTCGCGCGGGTTTTTCTGTTTATTATGCGTTTCTATTGCAAGTATTATATTCTTTTCCCACTCCCTTTTCTTGGATCTATAAAGCCTTCTTGTACTTTTACTAATCTCGAGATACTTCTTATATGTTTGATCGCACTTATTTTGTAAACTACTTAGTCTGGCCTTCCAGCGTTTTTCGAACCCGAGTTTGCACTCTTCGTCATACCATGGTTTGCTTTTTGTTACTTTCTTTAAACCTATCGTAAGTTTCGCGGCTGTCTTTACCACCTTTTTTATATTGCTCCATAGGGTTTCCGGGTCCTCCTCGTAATTATTGTTATCGTCTCTCTGTTCTTGGAGAGCGTCAAAGCTATTAGAAATCTCAACTTGATAATTTAATGTTTCTGTTGCTGTTTTGAACTTATCTATATTGAAACGGACTGTTGGCTCTGTGCGGCTTGTTTTCTTACTGATCGCTAGTCTAGATCTTAATTTTACTATCACGAGAAAATGGTCTGAATTTAAATCCGCTCCCCTATACGATCTTATATCGAGAATGTTTGTATGACGTCTTCTGTCAATTAGAACGTGATCAATCTGATTGTGAGTGTTACCATCTGGTGATCTCCAGGTGGCCTTATGTATATTTTTATGCTTGAAATATGTGATTTTGACAACGAGGTTCTTTGAAGCTGCAAAGTTTATTACTCTAGTTCCATTATCATTACTGACGTCATGCAAACTTTCTGATCCTATTGTAGGCCTATACATCGGTTCTTTTCCAATTTTCGCGTTGAAATCTCCCAATACTATTTTTGCGTCAAAAGTTGAGAACTTGTCAAAAACCTGCTCGATTGTTTCGTAAAAGAGATCTTTAGTGTCTTCGTCTTTGTCCTCGGTGGGGCAGTGCACGTTGATTAATACCTGTTTGCTGAAAATACCCTTCAGTACAATGTATGATAACCGATCGTTAATGAATTGCATGTCGATAACCGCTTGCGAGATTCGTTTATTAATAAGAAAACCGGTCCCCAGTGTGCGCCCCTTAGCTCCCCCGAAGTGAAAAGTATAGTTATCCTTAGAAATTGACCCGAAATCTCCCGACCAGCAGGTTTCTTGAAGTGCTATTAAGTCAGTTCTGTAATCATTTGCTATCTTAATGAGTTCGCTAAATCCGCCAGTATATAGACTACGCGCGTTTAGAGTTCCCACCCTTAAATCTTTAACTGTAGTTTTTTGTTTTTGCAAGTTAGCCATGGTAGTTTCAAGATAATCCGCACGTTAGGATCCTATTCCGATCGTAGGTGAGTCCACTGTCCCAGGAGTGATAACCCCCATACCTCCCTAGGTCTAAGTATGGGAGCTTTCCGGCTCTGACAAGGACCATGTCAACTTGTCGCCAGACACATTACAGTTTCATCCTCGTATCCTAACGTCCCCCTGCAAGGCAGCGCGCCTATACTGGCATCAGTACCCCTTTGGCCCTATACAGGCGAATCATTCCACACATCCCTTGCGGGCAGTGTCATCGCTGCGGTGTCCAATGGGCAGCAGGATTTTTCCCTTACAAGATTTTTAGTTTTGGTTCGGGGTAGTGTTTCTAGGTGGATACACGCTGCACCTCGGCCTGCCAGGACCCACCCACTGCGTATGAACGTGGATGGGTAGGTCCTCCCAAGCCATGGTCATCGTGTTTTCTACCAGTGCTAGGCCAACATCTTAGGCTGGGCTCACCACACCCACGACTGGTTCCTATCGGCTGTCCGCGGCTGCTTATTCTTGTATTCGCAGCTAACCTGAGGGCTGTTCAGCCTAACGGGCCGTTCCTCTATCCGCAACCCGAGGACGCGCTACGTAGTGGTGACAGGAACCCACCGAGCAGGAAGAGTGTATTATGCTTATAAATTTTTAAAATTTTGTTTAAAACCTACCCTTTTTGGATGACAAATTCAAGTTTTATGTGGAAAACTCGTCTTTCTGGGTTAAAAATTCAATTATTTTTGTACAAAATTCAACTATTTGATTGAAAATTAATAATAATTGGCTAAAAATGTAAGTGATTTGTAGACAATTTTTGTTTTGGCTTGGAAATTCATGATAGTTAAATCTTTTATACTTTCTTTACTGAGAAATCTTTCTTCGTTGAAGATTCGTCTTTTTGGATTGATAATTTAATAATTTGGTAGGAAATCCCACAGTTTTATTGAAAAATCGATTATTTTATTTGATAATCGTACATTTTGAATAAATTCATCTGTTTTTAATCTAAAACTAAAGCCTTTTTTGATTAAAATGTTAACCAATAAAGTCTTGGCTGGGAATTCATCTTCTTTGGTTGAAAATTGAATTACTTGAATCAAAATTAAACTAATTTGTTAATAATTCATTTTTTTGTTAAAGATTCATCATTTTAGTTAAAAATTCATCTTTTTTGGTTTAAAATTAAACTATTATGTTGAAAATTCATCTTCTTAGAATTAATTGAACAGTTTTCAATTTCAAATTTAAATATTTCGGTTAAAATATCTACTTTGACCGTTATTGTCAAAAATTCATATTTTTTCGTTGAAAAATGTTATTCACTTTTTTGGTTGGAGATTCATAATTTTAGTTAAAAATTTATCTATTTAGTTGAAAATTCGTTCTTTTTTTGTAGAAAATTAACCTTCATGGTTAAAACTTGACCTTTTCAGTTAAAAATTCACAATTTGGTGAAAAATACATTATTTTGTTAAAAATGCAACATTTTTACTTGAAATATTAAGAATTTGAATTTAACTTTATTATAGGTGCCCACATAAATTCTAATTAAAAGAATTTATTTCTCTATTTTCGTGAAAAATTTTATTTCCCCTGTTTTTAGAGCATTTTAGCCTGTGAAGCATGTTACCTCTACAAAGATGTTTTTGATTTGCAACTGCAGCATTGATTTACCTTTTCGGTTTAATTTATCGATAATCCTTAGCGATTTCTTTGCTGTCTTCAAACCTACAAAATCATAAAATAAATCGTTTAAGAAATATTTGAAATTGGTATCATCAAAAAGAATCTCTTTTAAAGAGTCTTGTTTTCTAA
The DNA here is from genome assembly GCA_932178445.1 of Andricus quercusramuli. Classification (NCBI taxonomy): domain Eukaryota; kingdom Metazoa; phylum Arthropoda; class Insecta; order Hymenoptera; family Cynipidae; genus Andricus; species Andricus quercusramuli. The sequence continues at coordinate 21,637 of CAKNXH010048757.1, forward strand.
TGTCTTAATTTTTTGTTTATGATTCTTAAAAAATGTGTCGAAATCTTGTAAAAACGGTGAGAAAGGGGTTTATTGGGTCAAAAATCTCGATACTACGTGTTTGAGGGGTTTTTCAAATTTAAGGGGAAAATGGGATGGACTGTGATTCCTGCAATATAATTTTGCAATTTTAAAATGTGATTCTTTTCTATTCTACAGGAATCACACATGAATGTGATGTACGAGATCCCAGAAAACGAGCTCGTTGTTTTCTCCCAGAAGGAAAAGAGAAGAAAACGAGTGATCAAACTCAAAGCCCAACAGTCAGGATGGTCTCCATCCTTTAACCTGGATGGAATAAGTTCAATGTCCTTGATCCTATGCAGGGATATCGAGAGGCGAAGGAAATATCGTATCCTTTCAGAAAGTTCAATTTCCCACTTGGCTCCTGTTTTTACCAAAATCGTCACCTTTTTGCCATATTTTTTCATCAGTAACAATACGAAAAAGGCTTTGAGGTTCATGGAAGAAAATGAGGAGGCTGATTTATGGAACGATTTGCTTCCCGGGCAGGGGATGGCCTTTTGGCCTTACACAGAGTCAATGAAGATGCGAGTCAAATGGAAGAATAGTCAACTAGTTTCTCAACATTTTGATATGACTAAAGTTGCCAAAACTGTACTAAGAATGGATAACGGGGTTCGTATCTTTGGTATCACACAAATGTACATTATTTTAGTAAAATGTTGATCAGTTTTTGGGTTTACAAACAAAAAAATTCTGGTTATTTAAATTTTCAAATTGAGACCTCCAAAACTAAATAATTTACAATTTGAAGTAGCATTCATTAAAGAATCTCGAAATAAGAAACAGTCAAAATTCGGGATGATCGTTTTAATCGAGAAAAAATATTCCCGGTTCGCGAAAACTTTTCATGGAAAACTCGAACTCTTAAAACTGATAACTGAAGGTTGAAACATTTTTGATTCAGAAATTTGTAATTCAAACGCTCAATAATTTACACGTATAAAATGGAAGCTTTTGGCACTTTCCAATTATACAATTATAAATTAAATGTCATGAAACTGAAAAATTTTTTATTTTTATAAATTGAACAGTTCAACGATTCCTGATTAAAAAATGTAAATCCACGTTATCATTATTATGGCTCTAAATTAGGGTGGCCCTTATTTTCCCCTTTTCAAATTTCTCCGCTGTCACCCTCCAGGTTTGTTCGAATATTGAGAAAAGTCTTTAAATTTGAGCAAAATCGGTTAATATTTAGGGGTGGCGCAAAGACCACAAAGTTTCCCATTGATTTAACATGGGAAAAAATCAGCTTTTTGTAAATCTAATATTTAAACGCGACAATATGTTACAAATAATTCATTGTTTCAGTATATTGTTCAGAATTCGTCAGAGAACAAGAATCAATCATTAATTTTGAGGTTGAATAATTTTGAGCCACTCTTATGGGTCCCCAAAGAAAACCCCGTAAGTGACAAATTTGAATTTTACGTAATATTCTGGCTTATTGACACTTTTTGAAAGTTTTTAAGAAATAAATAATCAAGAATCGGTGATTTAAGAATACCAAGTCATTTTTTAACTAATATTAAATTGTTTAAACAATTTGAATTTGTATAAATGTTTTTTTTTCAGTCAAATCGTGAAATGAACATATTTTTTAGATTTTATGAGTTATTTAATCAATGATAACAAAATAATAATTTGTTTAAATAATTTTACAATTATTTAAATAATACGTATTTGCTCAAGTTTATATTTTACCTGAAAAAAAAGCAGGAGAAATATTTTATCTCACTAAATTTTCAAAAAATTTTAATATTTTTAAGTACTATTTTGTTTATTATGAATACTTGTGGATACTTAAACAAATTAAAATTTTTAAAACAATTCTAATTTGTTTATACATTGAAGAGTATTCTCAGAAAAGTATTCTCAGCAACGTTAAATGTTTCTCCTGATTTTTTTGGGGGGTAAAATACATACTTGAAAAAATACGTATTATTTTAATGATTGTAAAATTATCCAAACAAATTATTTTTTTGTTATCATTGATTAAATAACTCATAAAATCTAGAAAGTACGTTAATTTCGCGATGTAACTAAAAAAAAATTTAAACAAATTAAAATTGTTTAAACAATTGAATATTAGTTAACAAATGACTGGGTTTTTTAAAAATACCGATTAATGATTATTCATTTTTTTTAACTTTCAAAAAGCGTCAAACCACAATATTACGTAAAATTCAAATTTGTCACTTATGGGGTTTTTCTTGGGGACCCCTAAGAGTGGCTTAAAATTATTCAACCTAAAAATGTATGATTGATTTTTATTCTCTGACGAATTTTAAACAATAGACTGAGATACGGAGAGAAATTCAAGAAAAAAATTCACCAAGTATAAATAAAAACCTCCCTACTCTAAATTAATACTAATCCTCACTTTCAACTCATATTAATAAAATTGTTTAAAATAAAAAATGCTCATCTTCCAATTCGGTACAAAATTGAAAATATAAATTACCCCCCGCCCACTCAATCAGAATATTAACAGAAAAATTATCCTCTCCCAATGCGGAAAAAAATAAATAACCAAAATTTCGTCCCTTCAAATCCTATGAAAATCTTAAAAATAAAAAATAAGAAATATAATTCTTTCAAGTGAGAAAAAATTGAAAACCAAAATCTCCTCCCTTCGAACTCAATAATTATTCAAAAAATAAAAAAATCCCTCTTCCAAATCAGAACAAAAATGAAAAAAAGGGGCCTCTTCCATTTTTGAAAAAATTGAAAACCAAAATTTCCTCCCGTCCAACTCAATAAAAATAAAAAATTATTATTCTTCCAATTATAATAAATTAATTATTATATAAAAATAAAATATCAAGAACAATAATTTCCTCCTTTCCGATTCAATAAAAATCTTAAAAATATAAAATGTTCCTCTGCCAATTCAAAAAAAAAATAGAAAACTTAAATTTCCTCGTTTTCAATTTAATAAAAATCTTTAATATACCAGAATTGCCCGCCTTCTGATTCTTTAAAAAATTACATAAATAATTTTAGGCCATTTTAAATTGACAATTGTTCACTTGTTATTTACACAATAGAATTAAATTCTCACTAAAAAATTAAAATTTTTTTAAATTTTACAATCAAAATTATCATGTTCAACATTTAAATTTATCACTCGAAATTTTATAGATTAATTTTTTTATAAATTACCTTTTTATAAATTAGAATGAAAATTATTTTCCAAAATTTTCTGTTCCATGTGAAAAGTTCTACTACAAAATTATAATTGTTTACGAAATTCCCTATTCCAAAAGTCGGAGTTACAATTTTTTACAGGAATTTTTTGTTATGTGTATAATTCATTTACTCCCTGTCAAAAAATACAATTATAATTATTTGAGAAAATTCCTTATACCAAGTTACAGTTAAATTTCTTCCCAAAATTCTTGTTTAAAAGTCAGAATTATATTTATTTAGACAATTTTGTATTGTAATTCAGAAATATAGAATAGGGTTTTCTCAATTCCCTTCTGTATTATCACTATTAAAATTCTTATTAAAATTTTCCATTCCACTTAAAAAATTCCATGTTCCAATTCAAATTATAATTCTTTCCGGAAATTCTCTATCCTAAAGTAAAAGTTACAATTCTTATCGAAATTTTCTAGTCTCAAGTAAACATAAATTGTTTATAATTGTTTACGGAAATTTCCAATTTTACCTCAAAATTGTAGTTCTTTCAGAAAATTCTCTGTTCAATATTAAAAATTATAATTCTTCACGGGCATTCCTTGTTCCAAAATGGAAATTATAATTCTTTACGGAAATTCGCTGTCACACAATAAAAATTATAATTTTTCACGGAAATTCCCTGTGCTCAAATTAAAATAATAATTTTTTTTTTAAATCCCCTCTTCCAACCCAGAATTAGAGTAATAAAATATATGAATTTACTTTTAATTCGCATGTTCGTACATTCGAGAGAAAAATCCCGATCATTCCCGGTCATTTTCCGGTTTTACCGATTTCCCGGTCAGGTAGACATACTGACAATTGGAACAGTGTAAAATCTTGAAGCTTTGACACTCTAAATTATAATATTTGTATTATTTTAAAAAACCTTTTTCAAGTACTTTAATTATTAATTGTTCTGAAAATATTTTAGACGGCCTTGTCAGTTCATATCGAAGGAGGAAGCAGTTCTCCTTTCAACATAACGTTTCAAAAGTTCCAAGACGGAGATGCGCCTGTTAGGGTTGACAATCTCTGCAACGATTTGTTTCTAAAAATCAATCAAATCAATTTAGGACAAGCCACGCTTCTAAATCCTTTACAGTGTTTACTGTATACATGGGATGATCCAACTAAAGACAGAATGCTAATCTGGAATGTGTACAACAGTAAAACGAAAGGATATTTAGCTCAGTTCTCAAAGGTATTTACCAATTTTTACCCTATATTGACAACAACAAAAACAATTGTGTTATCAATTTAATACATTTTCGATGTTAAATAACAAATAGTGTCGATTACTGGTCTAATATTTGGAGAAAGGAAAAAAATCTTCCTCAGCCCGGATTTGAACCAGGAACACCACTATCCATGAGCGGAGCGTTAACTGTAACGCCACCGAAGCCTCAGCAGATTTTTTCTTGTTTCTGTGCGACTGCATCTCTTTACTTTGTGAAACTTTTTCTAAAGAATTTTCACAGAAACGAAATTTAAATTTAAGCAAATGATGTTAAATTTATTATATTCTAAATCGGTGAAAATTCTTCAGACTGAAGTATTCATTAAAAAGAAATTTCACAAGGTAAAGGAATGCATTTCCGCACAGGAGAAACAAGAAAGGATCTGCCTAGATCTCGGTGGCGTAACTGGTCAATGTCCTACTCATGTATAGTGACGTTCCTGGTTCAAATCCGGGCTGAGGAAGATTTTTTCTCGTTTCTCCAAATATAAGACCAGTAAACGAAAGTATTTAATATTTACCATAACAAATTATTTAATGCTCTGGTGAACAAAATAACATGATTTGCTTAAATTCAATTATTTAAATTATGGATATGCAAATAATTTTAGGACGGCTATGGGGAGGAAACTGTAATTTTCCGAACTTTGAAACGCTCTTCTACCTCGCTTTCAAAGAAGCTCGTATTAGAAGAAAAAGTGTCTGTTTTGGGAGGCAGCAGCAATGAAGACACAGACAGCGATGCTGAAATGGAAATACTAAAATTGGACCAAGTACAAAATAGTAAATCTGTTGTTTACTGGGTCAGCTATACGGAAGGAGAACAACGGGTTTTAATGTTCACTCAGGACGAAAGTATTTTCACGAAAGTACGAAGCATTGTTGATCCAGAGGTCAGCGAGAAGGAAGTCTTCTTCGCCATTTCCGGAATTGGTCTCAGCCTCGTGAGTGAAAATAAAAACACCCTACAAAAAAGCGTTTCATTGACAGTTAAGACGTTAATATGGTCCCTACTTATTCTTATTTCTAATCATTTTCCCCACTTTTTCCTCCCCTCACTTTCACTTCCCGCATGACCCCTACTTCACCTACATCTCCTCCCCTCATTTCCTATCACTGCCCCTACTTCCCCTCACCTCAATCCCAATCACTTCTCATTTGCCCCTTTCATTATTTTACCTCACTTCCCCTACTTCCACTCCCCTCATTTCCGGTTACTTGCTCAACTTTCCCTCCTCTTCATTCCCCTACTTCCCCTTCCCTCATTTTCTCTTACTTCCCCACTACCCCTTATTTCCTCTAATTCCACCTACTTCCACTCTCCTAATTTCTCCTCACTTTCCCACTTCTCATTTTCCCTACTCCCACTCTCCTCATTTCCTCTCACATTCCCTAATTACCCTCCCCTATTTTCCCCTCACATCTTCTAATTTCCCACTTCTTATTTCCCCTCACTTCCCCTACTTTCCTCCCTAATTTCCCTTAACTCTCCGCCCCCTATTTTCTTTCGTTTCTCTTACTTCTCTGTATTCCCCTACTTCCCTTTCCCTCATTTCCCCCCATTTCCTCTCATTTCATCTACTTGCCCTATTTTCCCTTCCTAATTTCACCTCGTTTCACCTACTTCCCCTACTTGGAAAAAAGTACGATGGACGAACGACAGACATCCGACCGAAAAAGGGTTTCTGCCCAGGGCTGCTAACATCTAAAAATTTAACAAATCCAAAAAAAATCCAGAATGACTCTTCTACGTATTTGGATGATAACCAAAATCAGTAAGCAGGAATAACAGCGGTTCAGTGGTTCAATTTCTGGTAAAACAGGGTATTTTTTAGGAAAGAAAATGATTGAGTGGGGATTTCATTTATTATTAAAAATCTTTAATATTACATGGATATCTTGTGAATATTGAACGAAATTCCCTTCTAAGAGAAGTGTCTTTTCTTTAGCAAGTTTTCTAATAATTTTTTTATTAACATTTTTTTATCTAGTTTTGAAAAATCTGTTGAACGATAGCTTACAGTGGAAATGATGAATGTTCAACCAAAAAAAAGTAGATCAGCTATTAGCCAAATAGTTGAATTTTTTATTTAAAAATATCAATTTTTAACTAAAAATGAAATAGTTGAATGTATTTATATCATTAAAAAGTCCTCAGATAATTTAAAAATACACATCTCTCAGTTACTATTTACATTTATGATTTGTTAAAAATTCAACTACTTTGGTACAAGAATTAATAATTTGGTAGAAAATTAACTTTTTTGTTAAAATTCGTCTTTTTGGTCTGAAAATTCATCTCCTTTGGAACTTTTATCTTTTTTGGTTAAAAATACAAATACAACTGTTTGGTTGAAAATTATTCTGTTTTGTTGATGATTTAACTGTTTTTAATTTAGAATTAAAATCTTTTTTGGTTGAAATATCAACTATTACATTTTTCTTTGAAAATTCATCTTTTTTGGTAGAAAATTCAACCACTTGGTTAAAGATTGAAATAATTTCTTAAAAATTCACTCCTTTGGTTGAAGATTTATCATTTTAGTTGGAAATTGATCTCTTTGGTTGAAAATGTAACTATTTGATTAAAAATTCGTCCTTTTCGGGTTAAGAATTCAACTTGTTTGGTAGAAAATTCAACTATTTGGTTCAACGTTGAACTACTTTGTTAAAAAAAATTTCTCTTGGTCGCAGATTCATAATTTTTGTTAAAAATTCATCATTCTCTTTGGCTGAGACTAACTATTTTGTTGAAAATCCATAAATTCGGCTTAAAAATTCCAAAATTTTGTTGCAATTTTTTTTTCTTGACTGTAAAATCTGTTTTGGTTAGGAAATTCTAATTCTTTGTATGATATTTGTCTTTTTTGATGGTTCGAACTATTTTTGATTCAAAATAAAATTTTTTTTGTTAAAATATCAACTATTCAATTTTTCGTTGAAAATTCGTCTTTTTTGGTTGAAAATTCAAGTACTTGGCTTAAAGCTAAATTATTTTCTTTATCTTCTTTCTTGGTTGAAGATACATTACTCAAGTTAAAAATACATCCCTTCTTTAAATATAAATATTTTTAAAAATCGTCTTTTCGGGTAAAAAATACAACGATTTTATTTTAAAAATTCAATTATGTGGTAAAAAGTTAAACTGATTTATTTAAAATTCATTTTCTCAATTTAAGATTCGACGTTTTAGTTGAAGACTCATCTCTTTGGTTGAAACTGTAAATATTTATATTTGTGGGTTGAAAATTTAACTCTTGTATAAAAAATTGGTCCTTTTGGCTTGAAAATTAAACACTTTGGTTGACATTTTTTTCTTCCTCGACTGAGAAGTCTTTTTTAGTTGAAAGTTCAACTGTATTGTTAGAAATTCGTCTTTTTGGGTAAATTTAACTGTTTTTAATTCAAAAAAAATTTTGTTCAATATCAACTACTACATTTTTCATTGAGAATTCATCTTTTTTGGATGGAAATTCGAGTACTTGGCTTAAAGTTAAACAACTTTGTATTTTGTTTGTATCTCCTTGATTGAAAAATTAACTATTTTGTTGAAAAATCTTCATTTTTGGTAAAAAAATTAATTTTATTAGAAATGTATCTATTTTGTTGAAAATGCAATATTTTTGCTTGAATTTTTAGGAATTCAAAGCGTTTCAAATTGAATTTAGTCTAGTACATTAGTTTCCTAATGTCTTGAATTTTTGTTTATGATTCTTAAAAAACGAATCGAAACTTTTTGAAAAAGGGATAGGGGAAGGGTAAAATTGGGTCTAAATTTTGCATTTAAGGTATTTTAGGCGATTTTTCAAATTTAATGGGGGGATAAGGGAAAAAGGGGATTAGATAAAAAGAGAACGGACTGCCATCCCTGTGTAACAGTCAAAAACTGAAAATTTGTCTTTAGTTAAAAACTGGAAAGGAATCCAATTTTAAAAAAAAATTTACGAAGCGAAACAATTATTATTTGCATTTAAAATTTGAATTTTCAATTCTAAAAAAATGCTGATTTCGAAGGAAAGATATTTAAAAAATTTCTTTTAAAGGTGGCAAATTCGAACGAGGAATGCAGAGAATTGGCATACGCCAGTGTAATGGATTCTGCAGCCCATTGGGAGGTTTTCATCGGGCAAAAATGGAAATCCCTGACGCTGGAACTGAGCGCCTGGATTGAAAACAAATACGTCAATGATGCAAAGAAAGCTCAATTTGAAAACTTTATTGACGTGAGTTTAATATTTGCATTCTCAATTAAAACGCAGGCCTCGGACTCATTTGAGGAATGCAAAACAGTGCCAATAGTAGCGTGAATTTTGAAAAATAGTGTCATGGAATTTTTTAAATAATATATCTAGGTATAACTATTTTTTGATTTTTTTAATCTGGTATGCAATATAAATATCCTATGAAATCGCGTGAAATCCTTTCAAATCTTCTAAAACACTATGAAAGCTTTAAAATCCGTTGAAATCCGTAGAAGCTTCTTGAATATGGTGAAATCCCTGGAAATCTCTGAAATTCTTAGAAATCCTTAAGAAATCCCTTAAAATTTAATTTAATTTATTTCCTAAAGTTCTCTAGAAATTTTTTCGAATCTTGAACGAAATTTGTTAAAACTCCTGAAAAATTTGTAAATTTTGTTAAATTCAATGAAATCTTCAAAGGAAAAGGCCTTACAGTACCTATGGGATAAAATATAGTGAGGAAAAATGAGGGGAAAGGGAGTAGGGGAAGTGAGGGGAAATAATGACAGGGGAAGATAGGGAGTGGAGGAGGGGGGTATAAGTAAGAAAGGAGTAGACAGGGCTAGGGAAGCGAGGAGACATACAAGTAGAGGAGGAAGAAGTAGAAGAAGGAAGGGGGGCGAAGTTTAAAGTTAGGGAAGGGAAATTATGGGAGAAGGAGATTTCAACGACTTAATTAACGTATTAATAGGCTACGCAACCATTTTTTGTAGACGTGTGGCGGCTATTTTAACTAAGTTTTTCAAAATAGTAGCAAAATAGTTGCATCGTTAAAAAATAGTGTTAATAGTCGCGTGAGAACGAGGCCTGAAAACGTTTAAAATTCTCATTAATTCTTTAACATTTTTAACTCCTAATTTTCATAATTGCAGATTGATCTCTCAAAAATGTACATGACCAAGCCCTTTTTTGGAAAACTTCGAAGAACCTACTCTCCTGGAATTTGGCTCCACTACAGAAACTCTGCGACCTTCACGTATCTTCAAGGGCATCTCCACAGAATGCAGGTGCGACTACTGAAATAACTTATAACCCTTTAACGCCGAGAATGCCCCTTTGGTACACCACTATTTCTGCAATTATAACTCATGCAATTCAAGGTATAAAAAATTGAGAGACACATATTTTTGAAGCTTAAGATCTCTTCTTTCCGATGGTGGGCATGCAAATGTGATAAAATGTTGTTAATTATGGAAAAATATTGTTTAAACAAAAAAAAACACGATTTTTTCTATTTTTTTTTTATAAAATCGAGTTTTCCGAATGGTTCCCAGTGTGCAATCTACTTGGAACCTCAATAACCGGTGGAATAAATGCCTGAACTTTCAGAACACATGGTTCCGAGATCAATTTTTTATCCTAGTGTGTTCAAAATGGCTCGTTAATGACAAAATTGTTGCGAAGACATTCATGAATTTTTTTCTCAAAAAGTATGATCCTTTCGAGAAAGTGCAAGAGGGGAAAAAGTTCTTAGAATCACTCAAAGAATACGTGAGAATTTCTCCAGAAAGTTTAAAAATTTTTTTTTGATTTTGCAATTTGTGAATTTTTGAAAAATTAAAAAATTGCTCCGCAAATTCTTTAAAAAATCCAGGTGAATTCTTTGTTTGATTCTAACAACTTTTTATTCTTGAAAATGTTCGCTATAAGCTCATGGTTCTCAAGAAAAAAATTCACAAAAGTCAATCCTTCATGTGAAACAAAAAAAAAGATAAACCACCCCAACTATTGGGGTGTAAACCCGAACCACTGGGGAATTCTCCGCTCAGTGTATCTTCTTTCGGTGTTTTTTCACCAACTTAGGCCTTGATGAAAATTCATTTCCTTCCACACCTTCTTTCACCAATGCAGGCTCACACACTCATCGAAGCACAGATAAATCGAAAATTTACATGATCAAGAATGATGACTTTTGTGAATTTTTTTCTTGAGAATTGAGAATTTCAAAAATTGACAAATTTCAAAATCGAAAAAATAATTTAAAACTTTCTGGAAAAATTCTCACATATTCTTTGAGTGATTCTAAGACATTTTTCTTCTTTTACACTTTCTCGAAAAGATCATACTTTTTGAGAAAAAAATTCATGAATGTCTTCGCCAAAATTTTGTCATTACGAGCCATTTTGAACACACTAAAATAAAAAATTGATCTTGGACCCATGTGTTCTGAAAGTTCAGGCATTTATTCCACCGGTTATAGAGGTTCCAAGTACATTGCACACTGGGAACCATTCGGAAAACTCGATTTTATAAAAAAAAAATAGAAAAAATCGTGTTTTTTTTTGTTTAAACAATATTTTTCCATAATTAACAACATTTTATCACATTTGCATGCCCACCATCGGAAAGAAGAGATCTTAAGCTTCAAAAATATGTGTCTCTCAATTTTTTATACCTTGAATTGCATGAGTTATAATTGTAGAAATAGTGGTGTACCAAAGGGGCATTCTCGGCGTTAAAGGGAAGAAAATATCTGACCACAAATAATTTTTTAATTCGTTGTTCTTTAGATTGACAGTCAGTTGCAAGAAGTCTCGTTTCCGGTGATGTTGCACACGTCTTCGCAAAAGTCCCTGACGCGGGTGATGGAGAACCGGAAACTGAAACACTTTGTGGAGTTTTGCTGTTTGAAACAATACAAGGCTTCGTGCAACATTTTTAAGTATGTAATGAAAATAATATGAAATCTAAATATCAGGAATCACAGCCCAAAAAGAGCTCATAAAAGGGGAAATAAGGTGATTTTTTCACGAAAGAGGGGGAAAATAGGGGAAAGATTAAACAGTTATGTTTATATTTAAAAAAAAAATCTTTTCCCAAGAAATATTATAAAGTTTTTGATAATGTTAAATTGTTTGTTAATATTTTCCGTCGTTAAAAAATATGTTTTTCTTCAAATTGGATATACTTAGGTAGTTGAAAATCCATTCACGGCACTAGAAAAAAGTCCGACAAAAAATAAAATTTCTTAAATAAACAATTTTTGTTTAAAATTGTTCTCATAATCAAAAATATTTTCTCTTTTAAGAATTCCATCGGTAATAATTAAACCGTTATACTAACATAAGTATTATTGAATATTTATTCCTTTTGTGATCGAAATTTATTAAACACGTGGAAGGAGAAATAAATCGGATAACATTAATTTAGAGGTTGCTCATAGCGAAGTTGTCGGTTTTCACAGAAAAATCAATATGAAAAAAATTCATATAAAAGATGCGACTCATGTAAATGAATATTTTTTCTTCACAAGCTTATTTTTAAATCCACTTACTCACAAGTCTTTAATATGCATTCAAATTATTTGTATGATCTTAAAAATACAATTCATATAAACCAATTTGTTAAAAATATCAATTTTATATGTTTGTATGAATTATTTCTAATAAACAAAATAATTGAAAATAATTTAAATGTGTATTAAAGACATCCCAGTAAATGGACACGGGTGCCCTGAGGTTAATTTTTTTCGAAAGTCTTGTCACTTCGAAAATCATTGCAGATCTATATTCTAGATCATTTTTTACGTTCAAACACGCAATGAAGGAAATCGCAGATAGTGCCGTCTTTTTTTAAGGCCACTTTGAAAAAAAATTGTTCACAAATTATAATACTTTTTATGACGCTTATTTTCGACTTTTTCGACGCCTATGAAACGAGGCTAAAGCTCCACTTTTTACTCCCTAGGGAGTAAAAAGTACTTTTTACTCCCTAGGGACTGAAAAGTGACGTCAGAGACGGATAATGAAGATTATGCATCTATGAGCTTGCATTTTATGATTATCAGCCCACTCACAGTAAAAACTGAGAGGAAATTTTGGTTACAGTTAATAGAATTTGACGGTTATTTATGGAAAGTTACCATATATACCTGTAAAATTACCATAAATTACCGAAATTTTCCATAAATTTCCGGAAATTTATGGAAATTTGTAAAAATGAATTTTTCGTATTCCATGGTAAGTTAACATATTGACCTGTAAAATTACCATAAATTACTGGAATTTTCCATAAATTTCCGGAAATTTATGGAAAATTTCGGTAATTTATGGTAATTTTACAGGTATATATGGTAACTTTCCATAAATAACCGCCAAATTCTATTAACTGCAACCAAAATTTCCTCTCAGTTTTTACTGTGAGTGGGCTGATAATCATAAAATGCAAGCTCATAGATGCATAATCTTCATTATCCGTCTCTGACGTCACTTTTCAGTCCCTAGGGAGTAAAAAGTACTTTTTACTCCGTAGGGAGTAAAAAGTGGAGCTTTAGCCTCGTTTCATAGGCGTCGAAAAGGGCTGAAATCATGCATGTGTCTTAAAAAGTATTATAATTTGTGAACATTTTTTTTTCAAAGTGGCCTTAAAAAAAGACGGCACTATCTGCGATTTCCGTCATTGCGTGTTTGAACGTAAAAAATGATCTAGAATCTAGATCTGCAATGATTTTCGAAGTGACAAGACTTTCGAAAAAAATTAACCTCAGGGCACCCGTGTGGAATAGATGATTAATGCTTCTTGATAAAAATTTTCTTCGCATATTTTAATGATCCGCATCTTTTAGGTTCTATATAATTTTGCGTTATGATCTGTCGTTTTCGAGAGAAATAGATTTTTCTGCGAAAACAGACCAATTCGCGATGGGAAACCTCTAAGCTCTAAATAGTATCCGATTTATTTCTCATTTTATTCCACACTCGACCGAAAGGGCCACCTTTCGCCCCTGAAAATAGGGGCGAAAGTAGCATATATTTCCCGTAAACTGTATTTGCGGGGCGAAAGTTAAATTTGCGGGCGAAAGTAAATTTAGCGGGGCGAAAGTAAAATTATCGGGCGAATATCAAATTTGCGGGGCGAAAGTAAAATTAGCGGGGTGGAAGTAAAATTAGCGGGGCGAAAGTAAAATTAGCGGGCGAAAGTCACGGTCGAGAGTGCAATAAAATACTATATGTAACACGGGACGAACGTAGACTTTTCCCTAGGGAAATTACTTCACTCGCTTCGCTCGGGCAGTAAACCAACCCGCGGAAAAAATCTGCTCCTTTCGCCCCTTGTTACATAATGTACTATTACGTAGTTCATTTTAAACCAGAAGGAACAAGGAAATCGAAATCAAGAAAAATCACTAGGTGTGTGTCATTGACTAGATATTTAGTACTTTTTTTCGTTCTGTTTTCCGAGGAAGTTTAAACAAAATTTACTACAAACTTTTTAATTTAGAACTGCACATTTTGAAATCAGAACTGCATAAAGTGTATCGAGTTGCACACAGCTTTAGGCCCTGGAAATCATCGGTAAATCGGACTTCATAAACTGAAGCCAAACCGAGATTCCATTTTATCTAGTTTTTTTAAATATAATCTAAAGAATAGAATGACTCCTGGTAAAGACCGATTTTCGGAAAAAATTATATTTTTTATGTAATGATCGAAAGAAAAAAATGCGCTTCATTAGTGGCATCGCGATAACGCCACCATCGCAGTAGTGGAGTCTTCTACTACTTAGGGGTCGTGCATAAATTACGTAACACTTTTTAGGGGGAAGGGGGGTCTAGCTAAGTATTACAGAATGGTGAAAAACTACAGGGAAAAATCGAAAAAAGCTTTACCAAAGGAGGGGGGGGGGGGGGGTAAAATTTGTCGGAAAATTGCGTTACGTAATTTATGCGCATAATGAGCATTTATGAGCATTTTGAATTAGGATTTGAAAATCTTATTTTCTGTTTTTATTAATAATAATTACAGTGTTTAAATTTCGCGGGGAAATGCATCGCGTAAAATTGGAAAGAGTGCTAAATTTAAATGGTAAAATAAGTCAAAGTAATAGAAAACATATTACTCGCATTAAACATGTTGATGCAAAATAAATTTTGTTTCTAAATATATTTAAAACATTTATTAGTTGTGTTTTTAAGTCAAAAAGATACATTATCAATCATAGAAATGAAGTTTTAACTACAATGATTAATCTTGAACCAAAATTATGAATTTTTAACCGAATAGTTGAATCTTCAACCCAAAAGATTAATTTTCTATCAAAAAAGACTCACTTTCAACAAAGTACATGAATTTTTATCTGAAAAAATTAATTTTTAACCAAGATTAGAATAGTTAAAATGTCAGAAAAATAAATCTTCAATCAGAAAAAGGAATTTTCAAGAAAATAGTTTGCTCTTTTCATCCAAAAACGATTTTTCTAACCAAAAATATAAGAATTCAATTTTCAGTTAAGGCAATCAATTTTCAACTAAAAAAAATGAGTTCTCAACAAAATAATTCAATTTCAAACCTCAAAAGATAAATTTACAAATCAAAAATATAATATTTCAATTTGCAGTTAGAAAAGAAAATTTAAAATGGAAAACGAGTTTTCAACCATATTAATTAATTTTCAACTAACCTTGTAAATTCTAAAGAGAACATGGAATAGTTATATCTACAGTTTAAAAAAATTAATTGTCAACTAAAAACAAACGAATTTTCAACTGAAGAACTAAACAGTTTTTCTTCAATGAAAGAACTGAATTCTGAACAGAAAGTAGAATAGTCCAATTTTCTACTAAACAGATAATTTTGATAATTTTTAAACAAAAAACATTACATTTCTATCAAAAAGGGTAAATTTTCCACAAAAAATGTTATAATTAAAGTGAATTTTCAACTAAAATGATGAATCTTCAACTACAAAAAAATTAATTTTCGATCAAATACATGAATTTCAAACTAAAAAGATCAATTTTCTACCAAAAATAAAATAGGATAATTTTCAGTTGATAAAATAAATTTTAAACGAAAAAAAAAACACATTTCCAACAAAAAAGTTAAATTTTCAAGCAAAGAAAAGAGTTTTTAACCAAAAAGATAAAATTTTATCTAATGAGAGTAATATTTTACCAAAAAGGCGGATTTTCAACAAATAGTTGAATTTTCACCTAAAATAGATAAATTTTTAACTAAAAATATAATAGTTAGATTTTTAGCAAGAAAATTGATTTTTATTAAAATTAAAGGAAATTTTCAACGAAATAGTGTAATTTTCAACCATGAAGATTACATTTTTATCACAAAATATCAATTTTCGACAAAAAATACAAGAATTTTAAGCCAAGTATTTGAATTTTCAACTTAAGAAGATAAATTTTAAACCAAAAATGCATGAGTTTATTTTTTCGTTGAAACAATTTATTTTCAACTAAAATGATGAATCATCAACCAAAAAATATGAATTTTCAACAAAATAGTTTAAATCTTCAACCAAAACAGATTAATTTTCAACCAAATAGTTGCGATTTTTAATCATAATAACAAAATTAATTTCAACTTTAATTGATCGAAAATTCTCTAAGTCTGAAAGATTTTCCCTGACATTCCCTGACTTTCTGGAATTACCTGACTTGTAGCAACTCTGTAATTTGAAAAAAGCATATATTTATTTCACTCTAGAATGTTTTTGTAAAAATATATCTATTTATTATGATATATATTTGTTTAAACAATAAATGCTTTAAATTTTCTTAAATTCTATTTTATCTACTCCCGTTTTAGATGGTGGTGTTATCGTAATGCCACTAATCAGAGGCGGTGGAGCCCTATGGGGCACAGGGGGCAATGCCCCCCCCCCC
>CAKNXH010048763.1:0-20490 GCA_932178445.1 Andricus quercusramuli
CGCTGTAGCGTAATGTTTGCGTTCGGCCGGTCCGCCAGGGTTAAAAAGGAATGTTTTCCTTTTCTTGACTTTTTTCATATCGTGCGTTGGTCGGCTTAAAATTTTAATTTTCGTTCGTTCTTTTGAATTTTGTAAATGCTACAACTCTGGTAATTTGTTTTTTTTTATCCAAAAAGTAATTCGAATAAATTGTTCGTCTTTTTGAGTTCTACGAATTTCCGTACATATAATTTTCAAATCCTGAAAGAAGTGATCTCAAAAATTTGAAAAATGCTTCATTTTTTTCAAGTTTTATCCAAAATGGTTAATTAACAAAATTGACCTTCATTCTAGGGCACTCCAAGATTATACTCAAGGTCAATCCAATCTGTCAATTCTTTCGAAAGTTATCGTGCTTACATACTAAAAATTTACATACACAGACACACACAAACACACAGAAAGACATACACATTTGCGAAAACCTGTTTTTCGGTT
Source organism: Andricus quercusramuli (assembly GCA_932178445.1). NCBI lineage: Eukaryota > Metazoa > Arthropoda > Insecta > Hymenoptera > Cynipidae > Andricus > Andricus quercusramuli. The sequence continues at coordinate 478 of CAKNXH010048763.1, forward strand.
CTGGAGGGACTCAATGCGTGGACATTTGGTAAGAGAGGGGGGAGGAGGTCCAATTTCACACAAATCTAATACCTTCTGAGATAAGCATATAAAAAAATTAATTAATTACTATATTATATTAAAAGCAAATTACTAGTATCTTTGCGAAAAATTATTTGAAATTGTTTAAACTTTGTATAGACTGTATGAATAGCTGTTTGTCACTTCACCTTACGGATAATGTGCGGATGTCAAAAAACAATTTTTCGGCCCGGCCAATAATTACGCAATTCAGGGGCCACTCACTGTTTTTTCAAAATCGAAAATCTATACGCTGATGTAACCAAAGACTATATTTCACCACATTTTAGAGGCAAAATAATTCAATTAATGGTCTATGCTAATTTCACTGTTCTCGTGGTAAATTGTTCTGTTTTTTGAAATTGTTGTTAAATTCTTCAAGTATGGATTATCTTCCATACTTTCAACGCTCACCTTGCTATGTTAGTTTGAATTTTTGACAAAGTTGTTTACCAATGTTTATATTTTAGATTTTTGTTTGATGCCAACAGTAGTTTTGACACATTACTAAACTTGAAAAATTCATTAAGGGCGCAATCATTGTCGTCCATTTCACCAACCAGACTCTATATCAGAAAAAAAGATTTTTTGTCATTAAAAAATGTATAAGTCATTTGTATGAATTTGTAACACCAAAATTAGAATTTGTATCAGCAGAAATAGGATTTTCAAAGTTCTGATCAGTGATACATTTCACCAGCCAGTACCTCACCCCAATTAATAATTCAAATAGATAATTTTAGCCGTCAGAATTCGTATCAATATGTTACCACAAAACAAATAACATTCCTATTTTTAACCGATTTTTGCATTATTCTACAAATTCAATGATTGAAAAAATCGGAAATAAAGTGATAAAAATCGGAACATTGAGAATCAGTTATAACAAATTTTTTAATTTGTTTCGGGGTTACAAATTGATACAAATTCAGGCGATTAAAATGACCGAGTCTTTTGTTTAAATTTACATTACACCACCTTCCTGGCTGGCAAAATATTTCAGTGACCCAAAACGTTTAAAAAAGAATCAAATAATTATTATGCAAATTAAATAAACGAAGAAATCAAAAATTAATTATCGGAAATCGATTATAAACAAATTTTGTGATTTATTTCAGAATTACAAATTATTGATAAAAATTCCGACAAATGAAATGACCTGTTTTTTACATTCTCATTGTAATGAGAAGGTATTGGTTTTATGTAAAATTTTACTTGGTCGGTGTTCATCAAATCTCCACGTTTTGAGACCCCCTAAGTCAGAAAAACGATTTTCACGAAGGTGTCTGTCTGTCTGTCTGCCTGTCTGTCTGTCTGTAGGCACGATAACTTTCGAAAAAATAATCAGATTGGATTGTGCTTTGACACACTTTTTTAGGGCCTAAAAAGAAAGAACAAGTACGTTAACTAGCTAATTTAGATCAAAATTGAAAAAGTGAGAGCATTTTTAAAATTTTTGAGACGATTTTTTTTAAGATTCAAAAATTCTATGTACGACTATTCATAGTACTCAAAAACTCGAACAATTCATCTCAAGGACTTTTTTGGATAAAAAAAATTACCGAAGTTATAACATTTTCAAAATTCCATAAAACCAACGAAAATGAACATTTTAACCCGAAAAACGCACGATATGAAAAAAAAGTCAGAAGGAGAAAAACGTTTCTTTTTGAGGGTTGACCCAGAAACCTATTCTCTGAGAACGACATTAAAATCCGAACTCAAAAGAACAAATATCAAGGTCTATGGCTTAATATATCTGTTTGTTAAATTTTTTAAGAAGAAAATTAGAAACACAATATTATCAAGTCAATCTGTGCAAAAAATTATATTTTTGAACAAAAAGATTCAGAAACATTATGAATCCAAAAATCAGTTATTTTGAAAAAACATATTGAAAAAGCTCAATATATGCAAAAAGAATTGCATACAAAGGCCTAAAAATATGTTTCCAAACATCGTTTTAATCGGCTCATTAAAGACAAGTATATAACAAGAAGAAAAAAGAGGGACAGATTTGGAAAAGAGACAACCAAGCCATTCTCACTCTCATTTCCTTTCTCTTTCTCCGTCTTTTTTATACTACTTTTGGGACCAACATGTTTCGAGATCCTTTATATCTCCTCATCAGGGTATAACTTTATAGGATACTACAAAAAAAATGTCTATCATATGCTTTATATTAGTAATGTATCTATATATACTGCAGTTTCTTATCGTACTGTTATTTAGATTATTTCTCATTTTTTAATTTTTTGATGAAAATTCAACTTTTAATTTTCGGTTTAAGTGTCAATCCTTAATATTTCTAAATCATTTCTGCACTTCAATACTTATTATAATTGCTAATTAACAGAAAATTAAATTACAATAATTTCTAATGTTTCACATAAAAATTCGATAAACGTATCAAAGGCTTTGTTATCTCTCGAAAGGTCTCTTTCCAAATTGATTGCATTATTGCCCTCTCTCTTTATGTATAAAATTTCCATGAATTAACTATTTGTTTGCCCCACAATCTGTCAAATTCCCGCGAAGTCATGATGATATGTTACAATTTCTAAAAAAATTCAGTTTCACACAAGTGTAAACAATGAATGAGAAAAAAACTTATCCTTCTACTGTTATGTCCTACATTCCATTGTGAAAGGGAAAAAGGAATTTTTTTTATCCCTTTAGAAGTCTCATAAGGAATCCATCGGCACAACACCAATTTTTATAGTCACAATCACCATACAAATGTTAATGGATGATAAAAAATTTTATGTTTCAAGATATTTTTATTAACTATGAAAAAAAAATTATTTTCAGATTTCTTTAAATTTCGAAATTCAAATTCGTCAAATAAAATGAAATTTTGTTTGAAAATCCAGAAAAGTTAATTCAAATTTTTATTCTTTTAATTCTTCATTTATTGCAATTTCAAAGTTAACAATTTAGCTTCACTTTATATTCTAACGGAATTTTTCAGTAATTTTTTATTTTGCACACACTTCTTAAAAAATGGTTATTTCGATTTTTTAAACTTTCATCTAGAACGACTGAACAGTACCGGGTTACACTGAGTACTGAACTCATTTTAAAAAAAGGAAAAAACAGAAGAAGGAAAACTCCCTTTGAAATTTACAGATTTTCGTTTGTACGTATTTTCCTAAGAACTCAAGTACAGTGTAGTACAACCTCTTTAACTGTACACCCCTTCCTAGACAAGGGACAGTCTACAGTCGTAAAAAACACATGTTGGAGAAATTCATCTGAAACTGGTCCTTGAAATATTTTCCCCATTTTTGAAAACGCAATTATTCCAGTGGAATAGTAATCAATAAATCCATCTATTTAATTGTTTTCATCTCTAAGTTGCGTTTGCATTTTTTGTAATTTTTTTTCACATTACTTCCTGGCTGGCGAAACATTTCAGTGTCGCCGCACTGATTGAAAATCGGTTCAAAATGGAAATTTTGCGGATTGCTTTTGGGATACAAATTCGCACAACTTCAGGCGATTGCAACGACCTATTTTTTCAAATTCGAATTAGGTTCTAGCTGGTGGAAGGCGAAATATTTCATTGACCAGACCTTTGAAGATCCTATTTCTGCTATCATACAATTCTAATTTTGGTATTACAAATCCTTACAAATTACGTTATGATTTTTAAGGGGATACAAATATTTTTCAAGTAGGGTCTGACTAGTTAAATGGATGACAGTTGTTATGCTGATTACCCTACTAGTTTGACAAAATAAGAAATTAGAATACAGATTTGGGGAGATAATTCATCATATTAAAAATTGCTTTATTCAAAAATATTCAAAGATAACCAAACCTTATTTTCTCTAAGCTAAAAGTTAACTAGAAAAGTGTCCACCTTCGTGTAAAACACAATTTGGATTCCAGAAAAGATTTAAAGATTAAAAGTACAATCAAAATAGCCGAGACAAATAAAACGAAACTATAAAAGCTGAGTTGAAACGAATTTATTCTTACGTTGATTTGAAGAGTTTAAGTGCAAGCTTGCTTCTTAATTACGCAAGTTTACGAATTTACCCCAGTTCACGTCCGTCGTCGCTCGGTTCCGACAAATTTAGCCGAAAACCCATTACCGATTTAAACTGGCCAAAGTTCCCGCTGTAAAGTTTAAGGGAAACTTCGACCGACAAAACGATCTGTTGCACTTTATCACAACTGGCAATATAAGCAATAAAATCTAATGAGGTTCACCCATCTGTCTTATAATAAGTTAACTTCGATGGCAGCTGTTAATCGATATCGATTCGAACTGCCGTCGATGACAGCTCTAAATGATCATTCTTAACAGAAGGCAAGCCAACCGAATTTATCTGATCCTGAAACGCTGCTGGTCTGCTTCAGATAACGTTTACAGGTTCAATAAGCGTGAAAACAATTCTACGGGTTTAAACACAATAATCTGCGATTACCATTGTCAACCCCTTTATTTCCAACAGTCATTAAGTATTCTCTAACTTAGAAAAATATATTTTTTTATTAATTGAAGTTATAGATTCATTGTTTAGTAGGACAAAGTGTAAAAGCTGAAATTGATCGAATCATTTAAATGAAGAGAAAAAATGTATGGTGTGACATACAAAAGAAGCAAACAAAATTTTGAAATATGATATAGTATTTTCTCTGCCGTTCCTGAATTTTGAAAATGTAAAAAAATTCCCTGTGGGCCAAAAAATAATTTCTTTTAAGATACGAGTCAGTAAATAATTATATTAGATTTATTGCATATGAAATCAGGCAGTATAACCCTGGCTGTGTCTCGGAATTATTTAAGGTTAAAATGTATTTCTTCCAGTGCAAAATATGAAACACGCATTTTCTGTTTTTCACAACAAAAATTTTTCATGAATTTAGGACTGCTTGAATAATTAAGTGAATTATTATTAACAATTCCGTGACATCACCAAGGTCAGGCTGTCTGCTTTTATATGAAATCGGTTACTTATGTAAAAAAACGAAAATTGTTAACAATATGTTCTTCTCAAGCTAGATTTTTGTGAATGTTAAAAGAACATATTTTTTTAATTTAGTTAATGTCGCGGTTTAAAGAAAATTCTACATATTTGCATTAAATTTCCTAAACTTCATTTTCAAACGAAGAAACGTGTCGTTATTTTGTTATTATAAACAAAAATTGTTTTCATATTTTGAAAACTTGAGTTTCCACATTTAAAGGTAGAAATTATTTATCTTGGATTAAAATTCTGAAGTACATCTAGTGCCAAAGAAAACAATTTTCTCAAGGGAATTTGTTTTCCCGAAAAGTGCAATAAACTTCACATAAAAATGTTTTATGTCACTATTTGTGTGCACCCCGAGGGAAAACCCATAAATTTCGCTCGGTGATAAATGTGCATCATTAAAGTTTGGTGATTATCGATCAAATTTCCTGGCTCGCTATCAAAATTTCATAATTAATTATAAAGCACATTAATTATAAATTTGATGACCAGATTTTGTTGCATAAAATGGTATTTTTTGTTAATTTGATTAATAAAATGCATGATTAAGTAATCGTGACCGTAGTCCTCACAATCGTGATGCTATATTTTCTTATTTTTAACCATGTTTCAAATAAGTTTAAACGCCTCTTATTTTTTTAAATGCTAATACTGAATATATTTCGTCATTATGTATGAATTTTGAATTTATAGGAAGATAAAGTAATCATGAATATATTTTTATATATTTCTAAAAAATTCACAAATTTTCAGTTGTAAATAATAATGATGTTTAAATAACAGTGATTGAATATATTATAATATGGAAGAAACGCCAATATATATTAATAAAAAATAACACATACATTGTATCGAAGAAATAGATTTTCGTACGTATAATTCTCTTTCAAGAGCGAGACTAAATTTCTATGCATATTTTCTCTCGTACCGGAAACTTTATAGGAACACTTTGATTGGAAAATAATCTTGGGGTTTGATCACGACAGGATCCCAGTTTTAAATATTCAGAGATCAACACTGTTTATGTAACATGGTAAAATCACTTAAAAGCGAATCGCAGGCTTAAAGAGAAGATTGATCCCAGTTCTCCTCTTAATAGAGGATTAGGAAGAAAATCCCATCCACAGGATTAACGTTGCAGTCTACGTAAGTGTCTAATCTACTTCCGGAACTATTTAATGAAACTCACTCAAGATAAGTGGTTTTATAAATTTTAGATATTTTAATCAGAATTTCAAACAATTCTTGATGTACAGAATACTTTGAAGAAAAGCTGATTCCATAGACTAAGAGTAAATTTATATTAAAACTTTTCACAGATATCATCTAAAGGAAATTGAAATTCAATTATTTTCTTACTACATGCTGGTATAAGTAAGGAAAACTAACATCTGCATATTTATTATTGCATAAGTATTATCTAAGTATTCTTATTTCGCAGAAAAAACAGAAGTGAATTTTTGTTGCGGGTAATTTTCCAGTAGATGAAGTTGAATTTTTTCCTATCGAAACAAAACAAATTTCAATGGAGTTGACATGGTAACCATTTCCCATGTGGCGGGTAAATCTTAAGACGTGAAGTTAATTTTTGTTGCAGGTAAAAATTACTCTGAAATCGCCGTGAAGATTACATTCTATTTTTCCTGTGTTATCATTATTTAATTTATAAATCGTCACACGTTCTTCGTAAGATGATCTTGAATCCAAAATATTGTTGAAGATTCGAAAATCCGTATTTTCATACGTGAAAAACAATTTTATTGAACATAAATGTACAGAGTCATAAATCTTTACGATTTAGGTTCATAGGTGCTACTAGATGTAGGTATATTTCTCAAAATAAATAAAGATATAGATCACATGAAACGGACATTGCCCTCTTAAGTCTAGGATATAGGAGACAGCTTTGAAAACGTATGCTTATAAAATAAAGCCTGGCCAAACTAACATCCTTCTCGTGTTGGATGTTCCTCCGGGTGGCAGAAAATCCGTTTAATCCTGAGATGCATAGGGCAGATTTACGAAAACCACGTTCTAAAGTAATCCCGTCTGAGAAGGCTGAGTATTTACAGTTGAAAATTCCAAGACCACAACATCATATGATGAGACAATTTTAAGATTAATAAATTCAATAAAATTTCTTCATCTTATCCTGGAATTTGTCGTCTAAATTTTTATGCAATACTTTAGTGCACTCGAAAATGTATTTATAAACAATATTTTCACGGGAATATAAAAAATATTTCAGATGAAATTCGAAATTATTCGTCTCCATTCTTATAAATGAATAACTAGAAAACAATCTTAAGTCTTAAGTTGCCCGACCTGATAAGAAGGAAACTATTTAAAAACAAATTCAATCTTTCGATAAATAAGTAAAATTTATTCCATAAATGCGTTTAGATTTGCTTTCAAATACTTCTGAAATATGAAATTTAGTATCCATTCAAAATAAAATGCTTAAAATCTGCATTTCAATATATTGACAGGAAAACGGTAAGTAGAAGAGGGAGTTTTAGTCAGACATACTTCTATACTCGTCTTTTGGCCTTCCTAGAAATCAGGATGGAACAATTGCTAATTCATTGAAAACAACGAAATATAAAAAAATATAGAGCATTCGATTTTCTATCAATTGAGGGAGGGGAAGGTTTTTCAATGTTTGATTATTGAAAAGACGAGTCCTTTCTAGGTGAGTGTACGGGCGAGAGTACTAACGTTGAGAAGCGCTTGAATCTGCTAACGAGAGTCGTAGACGGCGTCGCGTACTCTCTTACAAAATGGATATTTCCGCCAATTTCTAATGAATTTTTCTACAAATTTCCAGAAATCTTCCTTCAATACTGAGGAACAAATGTCTCACTGGAAGTTATTTCAACTTTAAAGTTCACTCGATACTTTTCTTCGCCAAAGCTAAAAAAACGTGCTTACCGTCAGGACTCTATTTGCAATTATTTATTATTGAACAATTGGCAGTTTTTACTTTTTTCTCCATTTTGTAGGCATCGCTTGGGTATAGTGGCTGTGTATTCCAAATTTCAAACAGTTGCAATCATATTTGTCTGAGTAAATACGATTTATGTTTTAAAAAATAACTGAATTTGAGAAAAAAATTTCCCACTTTTTCAGTTGTATTATTAAAAATATACATCAGAAAAACTTTAAATAGAAAAAAGTTCCATTTTAATATTTTCTACAAGTCCATATTTTTCTTGATTTAATTTTTTGAACTTCAAAATTTTGAAATCAAAACGCGCTTGGACAATAGTTTTTCAAGTTTTCGAGCGCTCGCCCGGTTCTCGCATCCTGGCCTTCATTTGTAAATGAAGAAATATAACAATGTTATACATATAATGTCATAGATACTTCAGTTAGCACTAGAGCGCACTGACAAACAGCTGTTTACAAAAAAGTCGGTTTTACTATCGACTTTAGTAATTCATAGACTTGAAAAAATCGTACTTCTCCTTCGTAGCATTTTATCATGATAAAACTACATGAAATTTGAATACATTTTTACTTTTGAACCTACCCAGCCGAGACTTAGAATCAAATTATTATCAGAATAAAAAATGGTAAATGATATTGAAATTTTTCTACACAGAGACACTATTCTGCTGAAACAATAAAGTTCATCCTCTGGCGCATATCTTCAAAATAACAAGAATGTGTATGCAATACGTTTTCTTTACCTCGAAATATTCATTGATTCAACTCAGCCAGATATCTTGCCTTAATACAGACGTACATAAAGAAAACCTCCTGAAGGTACGATTTCCTATAAAAAGCAGGTGGAGCGCAAACGCGCGACAAAGTACGAAGCTCGCGCCTTAATAATATCTATTTCTCGTTGAAACTCAATATCTTCCACTTGACTATTCATTTCCAATTAACTGGATCATTCTACCTCGGACTCCTGGCGGTGCGTCAGAAGAGCGACATCGACCTGAAGACACTTGAAAGGCGAGAGATTGCATTTTCAGCCGTCCAATGCAAAAGAGCCAACAAGGTTTGTAAAATGGGAGTACGTAAAAGCAGAAACAAGTCGAGAGAGAAGATTGGGAAAGGATCTTGCTTTTCTGAAGCTAAAAAGGTTGGTGTAGAAGGTTGTCACGTACAACCATTGCAAACGGCCAGAGAAAAACGTGTGAACTCAATGAAAAAAGGTGCTATCCCGGAAAAAGATGCGAATGAGAGAAAAGAAAATTGTGAACAAGTGAACTGGTTGTAAAAACTTTGACATTTATTTGGACAGCGGAACCGCGGGTCGTCCAGTCGCTGGCAGTCTCTAGTCAATGTGGAACCAAGGATATGAAAAGTTCGTAAAGTAAATTTGGTTTCTACATGGATGGAGAAAACAACTCGATTTCGAGTTTTAATCCAATCCGACGGCTCCCAGAAGTTAGGTCTCCCCGATGTCGTTGTTGACGCCCAATCGAGTCTCAATTCCTTCCTTACTCGCTCTCTTTACTTTTCCAACACTGCAGACGACTTTCCTCTTCAAATAAAATCTTTTTTTGGTACCTGTCTACATTTCTGACCATCTCAAACGTACGCGAAGTCAAAAACAGTCGACAGCTATCATACATAAATCAGAGGTTACTTTCATTGGAAAGTGGAGAGACTTGCAAAGAAAAAAATGCTTCAGTAAAGATTTAGTCAGACTATAAAATAATAAAATGCAGAATAGATATTTCCTGATTATAAAGGAGCTGAACCGTAGTTCTTAAATCAAGAGTATCATTTCACTCAACTGGTTTCCAACATCGAGGGTCTTCTGGTCAAAAATGCCGATCGCTTTAAGTTTACTCTTATCCTTTTCTCGACCGATCCTTGTCTCGCTACCCTGTAGGACAGTCAGTACAAATATAGAATTATGTATTGCCATTTTAGTTTTCTTTGATATATTTTTACTTCTGTTAATGAACCCTGTGCTACCGATAATCTTCTCACCCTCGTGTATGCGCCTATCTACCTCCCCATCTATTTTTCCATCACTAGTGAATAGGCTACCCAGATATACGTATTATCGACTTGTTATATTCTCTTATCATTTAGGACAATGTTGCACATGGTTTTGTCACCTTTTCCGTCAAACATCATAATTTTAGTTTTATTTACGTTAATTTTGAGACCGATACAAGAAAAAAAGACGTTTTTGAAAATTTCATTCGGAATCCTCAATATTAGCTGAATCGAGTCAAAACGCAACATTTCTCTTTACAATTAGCCATAGAATACGAATGGAATATTTCTTTCCAAATATCACCCGCATAATTCTGTTTTGTAGGGTCCCAAAAAAACCCCATAAGTGAAAAAATGGGTTTTGCGAGTTTTTGGCGCTAATTATTATTTTGTTGCCGTTTTCTTATGCAAATTATTTATATTACACAAAATCCTACTCTATGCTGATATTTAGATGTTTAAATAAATTCTTTAAATAATTTATTATTGTTTTTAGCTATATTCTCTTAGAATGGAGATAGAAAGTCGCAGTTTCCAAAGATTTGTCTCTTTTTGTCACATTTTCGTTTGGAGAGAGGTGAAAGTTCATTAATGTTAACGAACATAATTGTTTAAACAATTTTTTATTATTGCTAATATATTATTATCTTTGAATGATGCTAGAAATTGCGGTTTATTCTAAAATGTGTAACTTTCCGTTTATTTTTCACTTGTTGTTGGTTGATATTTAATTTGATATATGGAAAATAATTGTCTTAACAAATATATATTGTCTATAGCTATCTTCTTCTATATTAATACTGGATAGTTGCGGTTTTTTTCTCAATTTTCCAACTTTTGTCAATTCTTTAATTAGAGTAGAGTCATGATTAATTCAGGTAACCAAAAATAATCGTTGAAACAGTTTATTATTATTAATAACTATCTTTATCTATATTAATAATAAAAAGTTGCGGTTTTTTCTGAAATTTTTAACTTTTTGCCCACTTCTCACTTAATGAGGTAATAATTAATGCAAGTTAATTGAAATCGTTGTTTGAACAATTTATTATTGTTTATAGCTATTTTATATTGGATAAGTGCTACAAAGTTGCGGCTTCTTTTAACATGTTTAACTTTGCCTTGCTTTTTTAGTTATGAACGAATGAGAAATGAACATTAGAGGAACACAAATTTTAAACGATCTCTTTCTTCTTAGTGAATATATTTTGCTGGAGAGGGTCTGATATCCAAATATGTTCAATTCCAAATGTTTCTTTTGCGCTTTGCAATAAACTTCTTGTTGTAATTTGAAAAGAAACTTTTACAAGTCGTTTAAACACCTAGTTCTCCCACCTACTTTTCATTATTCTATTCTTTGTTTTTATCTCTTGTGTAAGATAGCTTTTTTGTTCAAATTAATTTTTCTAAACATTGGGAAAAGAGCACAAATAATTCACTCAAAAAAGTAAAATACTATTTAAGAATGATTCTTGTTGAGGTTCACTTATTATTTGCTCATAACTGAAATGTCGAAGCTAAACTAAGAGAAAACAGTTTTAAACAATAATTAATTGTTTAAGTGAGCATTTTTGTCAACTTGCATTGATCATTACCTCACTAAGTAAAAAGTCGACAATAAGTTGAAGAGTTCAGAAAAACCGCAACTTTTCGGCACTTATCTGAGAGGAGATAATTATAAACAATTATAAATTGTTTGAACAACTGTGATTGTTAGCTCACATTAGTTATTACTTTACTAAGTAAGAAGTGGGTTGAAATTGAAGCATTCCAGAAGAAACCGCAACTACATTGCATTAATAAAGAAGGAGATCGTTATAAACAATAATAATTGGCTTAAATAATGATCTGTGCTGAATTTAATTGATTATTAACTCACCCTATGTTAAAAGTAGACGAATAGTTGTGAATTTCAGAAAAAGCCATATTTTTCTATCATTATTCAAATTGAATGTCATTAATAATAATAAATTGTGTAAACAAATAATTCTGTTAAATTCCATGAATTACTTACCTCACTCTATTTGAAAACATGTGAAGAATTTTTGAATAAACTGCAATTTTCAACAATTATTCTAAGAGAATAGCATTAACGATTATATTGAATTGTTCAATAAGCTATGTTCATTAACGTTAATGAACTTTTGCCTTCCTCTAATTGAAAATGGGACAAATAATCAACATTTTTTCAAAAAACCGCGACATTCTATCTCCACTCTAAGAGAAATTTGTTTAAAACAATAATAAATTGTTGAAACAATTTATTCTAACATCTAGTTATCAGTATAAAGTAGAATATCGTTTATTAAAAACTATTTGCATTCTAAAAAAAGCAAACAAATCATAATTAGCGCCAAAAACTCGCAAAATCCATTTGTTCACTTATGGAGTTTTTTTGGAGCCCTTTAAAACAGACTTATGGGGGTTATGTTCGGAAAGTAATGATTTATTCGTATTTTTAGCTAATTTTGAAAAGGAATGTCAAGTTTAAACTCCATTCAGCTAATATTGAGGATTCTAAATAAAATTTATAAAAATACGTGTTACAGAAATAAGTGTTAAACTTCATGGGGCTTGCGCCACTTATAAATATATTTTTTTTTACAAAAAAAATGGATTTATTTTTTTGTGGATTCGGAAAAATTCGCAGGCGTTATTCATAAAAATACGGAAGAAAAATGTTGGACCAGCCTAATGGTTACACACTCAGCTTCCTTAAAAACTGGACGGACTCAATGATATTTGTTTGCACGCGAAAATTCGCAATCAAATGATAGAATTTAGCCGCAGGTATCCTAAATATAGAAGTAATATTGATTAATTATTAATCCATTATCAATAGGTCAATCGATGCGTCTGGAATACGCAATCAAATACATTATATATAGTACTGTTGTATTTCGAATATTAAAAGAGTTTGACTTATGTAAACAAGATGAAGAATTTTTTAAATTTATGAACTGGTATTTATAGATCATAAGAGCTCATGTATAATCCGTTATTGGGTCATTCGACGTGTCTCGAAAACTTGAACAAATATATCCGGTACAGTACTACAGAACTCCTAATATCAACAAAGTTATTCTCATATTAAAAGAATGAACCATTTTTCAACTTCATATATCGGTATTATTAGGTCATAAAAGTTTCCACCATAGGTGGATTGATGCGTATTGTTGTATTTCGAATACCAACAAAGTTTTTCTCAAATATAAACAAGGTACCCATACATTTTTTTCTCCAAATTTGTAAATTCAAAAAAGACCTAATTCCAATTGGCTGATCTATATATTCAAAATTACATGCAGGGTATCAAGCATCTCCCTCTATAAGGAAGCAATGATATCGATGTCTCCGTTCCATATCGCTGCATCGTCGTCTTTGTCACTGTATACCTTCAGGTTATATAATTATACACAAGACCTGAAGTTATACAGCAACCCGCGGAGTAATAATGAGACCGATTTCCGTACATGCGTTCTGACAGCGGTAACTGCACCTTTATTGCCGAGCTCAAACGTTTCTAATTAGCACACTGTGGCCATTCGGGCATGCGCACTATGATCTGTTATCTCCTCTTCTCCCGCGAAAAGTGTGCAAGTTAACGCCAGTGTATGACAACCACTCTGTGATGACAACGGAGATTTTATCAATGTTTTGCAACTTATATGGGAGAAGTTCTTGCAAAGTTAAGCGTAAGTCGGAAAATTAAATAATCAAGTGGTAAAAATGGGAAAAATGATAATAAGAAGTTTATTTAAGATTACTAAGAGAATTTAAAGTGATTTTTGAAAATTTTTAAGGCAGGATTCTTCTTTGAGCGCAAAAAAAATGCTATTTTTGTAATTTTTTTTTTAACATTTTATGCTCAAAAGATATACTCTTAAAACACAGTAAGAAAATTTTTCCAGTTTATTTTATGCGCAAAATATACGTTTAAATGGCACTTGCCTCAAAACAAAGTTTTTACCACTTGTTAAAAAAATGTCCGAAACTACCGAAGCGATTATTCTGAAATTTTAAACACATATTCTATACATACACATCAACCGGTGGTAGAAGATTTATATGAAAATTTTAATTATTACTATTATTTTTTTGCAATGAGATTTTTTTTTGAATTGCCGCAATTTTGTTTTCTTTGCATGTAAATAAAAAAATCTGCTACCACCAGTTGATGTATGTGTATAGAATATGTGGTAAAAATTTCAGACCAATCGATTGGGTAGTTTCGGAGATTTTTTTAACAAGCGGTAAAAACGTGGTTGTGAGGCAAGTGCCATTTAAATGTACATAGAGCGCATAAAATAAACTAAAAAAAAATTTCCAATGTATTTTAAGAGTATATCTATTAAGCATAACAACACCTGCATCAATATCTTTCTTAATGTTTTAAAAAAATTTACAAAAATAGCATTTTTTTCGCGCGCTCAGAGAATATTTAAAAACATTTCAGAAAAATTGTAGTGTATGAATAACAATTGAACAATTATTAATTTATTACGACTTAAATTAAAATAATTTAACTTATAATTTCAAAAGAGTTCAGTTAAATATTAATAACATTTATGGTAACATAACCTCAGTTTTCACTTGTCAAAAAATACGGCGCTCACTCGCACACTTCTGGCTGGGGAGAAGGAGATAGCAGATCACAGTGCGCATGCCCGAATGGCCATTATGTGCTAATTAGAGTCTCCTTATTATTACTCTGTGCAGCGAGCAAACGAGACGTAGAACGGTATTGAATGGAGGTTTCGATATATATAATATTTAATCTTTATATTTATTTATTCAGATATAATATTTCGGTTCAGATTATTCCCTTAACAGATTAGATTTTCTGACTTATCCGTTTTTCTTACCTATGGTCATCGTATTGCAGAGAATATAAAAATGTCAATAAATAATATACTTCCGTCTGCTTCTGAATTTATGTTTTTCACTTCTTTGCCCATTGCTTTGAAATCCTGCTACCTTCTTTACACATAGATAAAATTTATAAGCTTTGGTCGATTGCCAATTTTTGCACTGTAAGTTGGAATACTCTAGAATTTTATTCCACACTTTTGTGTGAAGATGTGACCTTTTCTCACGCTTGGAAAAGAGTTATGCGAGTGCTTTCAAAATGCATCGAATTTGGAGCCTTCCTTCCATTAACTACTGACCAAACAGCGTCTCAACATCGACACTCTCGAAGAGTCTTTCAGAAGACTTTCTGGATCAGAGGTTCTAGCCCTATGGCGCCTTCAAGTGAGTGCTGAGAGTGCTTCTTCTGAAGCCACTGTTAAAGTACGGAAGCAACAAGCGACGGAACCTTTAGTATACATATATAAGGCACTCACTTGACATCAATACGACAAACATTTTTCTCAAGATATAACACACAATTCCAAGGTGCTCTGCTCCACCGTATGTGGATAAATTATGTAAATAGTTTTTCAAAAAAAGATCATTTTTCTATTTTTTATGACAAATTTGAGAAAATTCCCGTCCCTTCTTTGTACTACTTTTTATCCTTGATCTAGAATATTATCAAAAAGGCATATGCGCGGTTCTTCCACAACTCTTCCTTACGAATTTGAAAATTCGAAATAAAAAGAGGTTCCACAACAAAGGAATGCAAAATGATTGCTTACATTTTTTCTATGAATGAATTCTTATCACAATTTGATGTTCGAAGAAAAGCGAAAATGTCATTTTGAGCACTGAATTCCCTAAAATAAGATTTATATATATTTACTCTTGGTTAATACCTTTTTTTAATTTCAATCGTCAAATTGTTCGCTGTCAAATTTCATTTTTTATTATGTAACACTGGCTCCTTATAAGGCTATCTATCCCTAGGAACATTTTATGAATAATTACAAAAAATGCAAAAATAAAAATGCACTGTAAAAATTGCATTTTCAAAGTCCTGAAATTGGCTAAATTTAAAATGTAGGGTAACGAGGGGCAGCGCCGACCAGTGAGGCAAAGGCAAAGGCGACTTGGCTTATAACATAGCTATTATTTTTATATTTTAACTTTACTTCGCATTTAATAAATAATTTTATTATAGAGATAGTGCTACCTACTAAAATCTTGAAAATTGACGTTGTAAAAGAGAAATTATGAAGAAAACTGTTTTGACAACGAAAAACGAAAGAATGGAAGAATTGCTGGCAGGAATATGAAGTTTTCAACACTAATGGCAATACTTAAAGTATTAAAATTTGATATTTTTACAGATAAACAAAAATCACGTTATTTTATCATAATAACGAAACATAATTCTGCCGTCCTGATGAAGAAACTATACAACTGCATTTGAGAAGAACCGAGATATTCAATAAAACGCGTTTGCATCTGTACCTTTTAACGTATGAAACATTTCGAAAAAAGTTACTGTTCTTGGGTAAAACGGGCATGCTCTATTCATCAAAACAAAAAAATGGCGAATTCCAATTATTTATATGCAAAACTGTAGATATGCCAGATATTAATGCACAAAATCACCGAGAATCCTTACTATGCGCAGTTGTGCTGCCGAATACATGCACTTGTGCTATTCGATTTCGGGAAATCGGACTGAAGAAAGACCGAGGATCCTTATGAGCAGAAACACATCTGCGCAGATATGTTTCTTTTATCAGGATCTGAGGGGTCAGCACCACTCAGCACTATCCCAAATCCTGGAATTCGTGTAGATATGCTAGAATTTCTGCAGATGTATTGTTTCTTCATCACGAATTCTCGAAAATCGCTGTAAATATGCTAATTGGGACCTAATTATCTCGAGATTTAATTACAATTTTTAATAATGATTAGCATAGTTAAATTCGTCTTTTTATTACGATTCCAACTATATAAAAAACTCATTTTTGATAATAATGCAGTTCTACAGTTTCTTCATCAGGACGGCAGAATTCAAGTCCAAAATATATTAAATATCGTATATAGTTGAGGCTTCATCAGGGGGGCAAGCCCGACAAAAATAATAGTTTACAAGTGCTGAGGTGGTACACGTATCATAAGTTTTGTCGATAAGAGATAGGTCATGCAGAACAGCCACTTATCTTCTAGGCAACGTGCAAGAAACTATTGAATATTATTATTTTCAATCCTGTCGGTAGAGCAGATGTTTTTTATTGGTACGGTGGAAGCCTTTGCGCGTAGTCCGTCTCTAGTAGAATGTCAACGAATGAGAGGTTATACCTCAGCTATCACTAATTTCATTCAAGATAACTTATTCTTCTTGTTAGATACGTCCAAAGATAATTTTCCAAGTACGTAAAATACCACAGGAGCGAACCATCATATTTTGCCATCTTCAGATGTTTTGCCTTTCATAAAAAGCTGCAGCCGCTTTTGCCCTCCGGTGTGGAGCACAGCCGACGAAATGCAGCTTGTTAGAAACAATTTAATTATCAAATCATTGTCTTATTCATATAACTGATACATACTTATAGGAATATGATATACAATAATGTAGGACTCGAAATGAAAAAATTGATCAATACACTACATTACACATCTTATTAATTTAAAAAAAAATCATTGACTGTTAACTGGTCGGTGCTGCCACTCCTGACCCTAAACACTTGAAGACTCGAAGAAGAAAAGATTGTTGATCTTTCGGTTTTAATGTACTAACACTAACAAAGCGAGGATGCGAGATGTGCGTCGCCAATTTGACTGGGGCTTCAGGGGGTGAAAATACGTGAAAATCCATTAGGTACATATTTTTTCATTCGATTTAATGGACCTCAGTTTCCGAGATATCGAGGTTTGAGTATTTATGCTCAAGAGCTCGACTTGCCACTACTGTGGCGAGTCGAGCATCGACGACGCACATCTTGCAATCGACTTGAGTTTGACTTGGCGACGTCTTGAGTTCATCTCCAAGACATCTATGCCTGACTGTCTCTGAAAACTGAGACGAGACATGACATAACGTCTTACATTTATGGTCTATAAGGATCTCCTAAGCCGTTAGAATTACATAAAATCAAGTAACATTTTCGCTATCGTCGTCAAACAAGTATAAATCCCAGGTAAAAATATTTGGTCTTGATTTTGTCTTGAATGTCTTCAATAGGGTGGTTCTTATTTACACTTGTTGATTTTTTTTTCTTGAATTTCTCTGCTCTTATCCATCACTATCATTCGAATGCCCCCAGAAAAATCTCAAAATCTGAGAAAAATCGGTTAATATTCAGGAGTGGCGCAAAGACCATGAAGTTTCCCATTGATTTAACATGGGAAAAAGTCAGCTTCTTCTAAAACTAATATTTAAACGCGATAATATGTTAAGAATAATTCTGTGTTTCAGTATATTGTTCAGAATTCATAAAAGAATAAAAATCGATCATAAATTTTGGGGTTGAATAATTTCAAGACACTGTTATGGGTCCCCAAAGAAAACCCCATACGTGAAAAATTTGAATTTTTCGTAATATTGCGGTTTATTGACGCTTTTTAAATGTTAAGAGAAAAAATAAATAATTATTCATGTCTGGTTCCATCTCAATATCTCGACATTGGAGATATACAGACTTCTCTTGCATTTATGGCTGTACAATGTGCCAAGATAAGACTAGGTAGACTTGTCTCAAGACAAGAAGTGTAAGTCTTCATAAATATACCGAATTGCTCTCGAAGAAAATTGTATTACAATTGCAATTCAAGTCGAAACCAAGTCGAAGAAGTAAATAACTTAAACCTGAAGCTTCATTGAAATAAAATGTATATTTGTGTACAATGTTAAGAGCTTATGAGGAAAAACAAAGAAAAGTTTGAATTTTAACCCGATCCCAAATTCAGAAATTCTCTAAATAGTACCAACAAAAGTGAAACTTTCAGAATTCAAAAGACGAATTCCGAAGGAACTGTAGTCATTCATAGGCAAACACCGGGAATTTTATCCAACACTTATTTTTCGATTCATAAAGATTACATATAAATTTTACATGTAAATGATTATTTAATGCATGATCATATTCAGGTATTCCTGTCCCATTCAATATTGAAATTGATCATAGAAGTCTTTTATCATGACCATATAAAATTAATCAGCCGAATGCTTGTCAAAGTCTAATTTTTTGTAACTATACTTATACTTTCATCAAGAATAAATACAAAACAAAGTTATATGAGAAAGCATAGTGTTCATGAAATGATCACAATTATATATCCCCGACATAATTAACGCGCCCAAAGTACATTGTAATGGTTTTAGAATGCCTTATAAAGGATCCAACGAATATTTTTCTGATATATTTCAAATTTCAGAAGATTTAAACGTAATATATTTTTTAATATGACTTCGCATGAGAAAACTTCAATTTCCTTGAGGAAGCGACGCATATGTGCATTTCAGTCATGCGTAAAATTTATATCTAATATACCTCAGGATGGCTTGACGCTACTTTAAAATTGCATCTACAAGTCCACATTCATACCTTTTTATAGTCGGGCAAGTTCAATCTTGTATTCAAGTAGCCATGAGCTCGTTTTGCTATGGATAACCAATTATCTGTCTATTATCTTTAATTCATTGTCAGATCCTTATTCAGTCTGAGATTTTAATTACTCCTATGCAAAAACGAATTTTTTCAAAATTTAGAGTAGATTTTTCTATCTATTTTCAGAAGAACGAAAAAAAGCTTTCTGTGTCTAGAAAACATATTTTTACATTATATGTTATATAGAATTTACATAGTTTACATGAAAAAAATATAATAATAATTTAAAAATGGAATATACTGAAAATAAAATACAGCTATATAGTATAGAGGAATTAGGACAAAAAAAAGAAAAGTGGAAAATGAAAAGAAGATGATGCTTGAGAGAATTCAATTTGAGTTTTCATCAGATTGTAATTACCTTGGCAGTGAACCGAATCGAGCACTCAAAATGGCCTTCATATCTAATCTAAGTTCGTCTATATCGATTTGAACAAGTGGCAATAAAGATTTCAAGGAAGATCATTTTGTGATTAGCCCAGTAAAGCATTATTACC
>CAKNXH010048763.1:20590-43476 GCA_932178445.1 Andricus quercusramuli
TATATATATATATATATATATATATATATATATATATATATAACGGATCTTCGAAGTAAAGTTTTCTCAAGACTTAGCACTTTATCCTGATCTTTTATTGGCCAATTAAGGTGTGTAAATAAAGGTGCCTTTAAAACATAAAACAAGTAAAATGTTCTGCGAGAAAAAAAGAATTATTTCTTTGTGAAACCACTCAAGAGTAACTTTCAAGAGCATATTCGCTGAAATGCAAACTCATCTTCCAATCAAGAAACCCTCGTGATAATTGGACGAACAAAATTTTCTCGAGCAATAATCAGATAGTTTTTAGAGAAAAATTTGTAATATCACATTTGAGTGAAGAATGTCAACAAACAAGAGGAATGATGAGAATGGTTAGTTGAATCTTGGCGTTTGTCAGTCTGTCATGAAGTACCACATAAAATTGATTACAATCAATAAATATCGAATTGAATAATTCGCCCATGATCCCCACCACTAAAAAACGCATAAAATTTACTGAAGTAGTGATTTCAATAAAAACGCTGACCTTAGTGACGAGGTTATATGTTCGTACAGGGTAAAACCCTGTTTATCTTCTATCTTTTGTATGAAGGATAAAAGAAAATAATAAGTTTTTCCGAGTCCTATACAAACATAGAGCTAAAAAATCGGTCAAAAAAATTGGGATGATCAAGGTTTTCTAGAATAACAAACTTGACAAACCATCCTTATCTTTTTACATATTTTATATCAAGTGCTTTCCTTCAATAATAGTAATAATGTATGGCTACATATGGACGATATAAGAATAAGAAAAGTATCTGAGAAGTGCTCCATCAAGTTTAACAAATTGGATTACATAAATTCGTTATACATGAAACTTATGGCAAACTTTTCTCTACAGAAAATGGACCTCCGTTATAAATAAAAAGCCATAAAATGTGCTCGACATTAAACTGACGTATATTATTGGAGAATAATAATCTCGCGTTAAAACCACTGACATATGGTTTTCGCCCCATGAATTCTAGAATCCCATTGATTTATCACATACTGTTTCATGGGAGCGGATAATTTTATTGATTGGGCTATCCATCCTGTTTTACATTGTCGGGGAATCTGCTATTTTGGTCACGTGAAAGATAGGTTTGTTTTCACCGACTCAAATATAAAGAATTAAAGATTAAAAAGATATATGCTGGAAAATTCCAAAATATGTAGAGTATTAAATTGAATTATGATTGAATACATTATGAAGTGCGAAAACTGAACTGCATTTGGTTCAATATCTCAGAAGCGTAGTTGGAGTCAAAGACAATGAAATTCTATCTAAATTTGAGGCACTGGATTTCAATACCTTAGCAGTTTCAGCTGTTCTCATTTCCTCAATATAGAACTTCGCGGTTATGTGGTCAATTATCTCAATTGGGCCAAATATGCTATCTGTTGGCCCCAGGGAAACTCAGTTATGAATTTTCAAAATACTGAAATATTGAACGATATATATTGAACGGATATTGAATGAAGTTTATATTTTTTGAATAATATAGATCCAAATTTTTGAATTTACTGGCTTAAAGAGAAAAGATCATATCGGAATATTAGAAATTAAAAATCTAGATTAAAAACATCAACTAGATTTATTATCAATAATCAAGTGCAATATTCCTTACAAGATTCCTGAAAAATATGTTTGGTTAATTTAAAAAAAAAAAACAATTTTATTACACACTTTTTTGAATTAATGTTGAATGTTTTGAAGTAAACAATTCCAAAACTTCGTTGCAAACTGAACAATCAGGATCAGGACATTGAATAGTTTAAATTAATGTCAATTTGTTCCTTATACTTCAGAAATTTCCATCCTTTTAATTTTAATTTCAAAATTTGAATCTGGATTGAAATCTTGTAATAAACTTTTTCAGTTTTCAAGAATTTATTATGATGATTGATAAATTATAAATTGATCCATTTTAATTGACTCTATCACGTTTTTATGTCAACACTCAGGACCGCATATATAGTTTCTGAACACGACAAAATATGGTGCAGTGGCGCCCAGAGGGGCGCGATGTAAACAACTTCTGATACACCACTGACTATCCGAACTTCAAGGCCATCAAGGGATACTCAGGGGGAGACAGCAGCAGTCAAGCGTGATCCGCGGCGCTTCATCGGATAACCCAGAATCAGATCCTGAGTGTATTTTACATATATGTATAATCCATCATTAAGATACACAAGTGTTTAAAATATATACTACAAATAAATTTGATGGAGATAAAGTATTAAATAGAGTGTAGTAGAGTGTAGGACTGGCCTTGGGAAATACTTGTTGGATTATTAAAACCTGATGGTGGATTTCAACTAAGAAAAGTGTATTACAGTTACTGAATCGAATGACGGGTGACGTACGACTCTGCTGGCTAGAATAGTTCGTAGGAAACCTTTGTGACGGTAACGATAACGATAACGGTAACGATAACAGTAACGAGCTAAATCCACGTAATGCTTTGCTCGCCTCGATTTCAATCTACTACCCTCTTGCAGTCTCACCTCTTCCCTTCTACTCTACTCTACTCTTCTCCACTCTCTGCAGAGCGGAAATGCTCAAGGTGAAACATTTCCTTGGTTAGTAGATCGGTTATTCTAGCAGTTATTATTAATATAAGTTCTCAGCAAGATGAACCCAGCACAAACCGAGGCAGCCAATTTATTTGCTACGAACCGCACCGCCTAGAGATTCCAAACAAAATAGTGCATTCTCAGTGTAATGAAAGTAACTCCAGCGGAATACAATGCACATCCAGCCACTATAGACATTCATCGAGTCATGCATAAACATCGCTGCTATTTACAATTTTAATTGCAGTTTGTCCAACGTCCTTTATTGAACATGGGACAATGCCTTCACTTTGGAATTAAAAAAACATGCATTAAAGACAGATATACTTTATTTAAAAATCTGAGAATGAATAGAATAAATGTTTACTTCTAATTTAATCAACAATGGTCCTACTCTACATTTATGATGTTAAATTTACTTTCTTTTGTGTTAAATGAAAAATATCTTTGGATTCACTTTCTGCCCACTTGCCCCAGATTTTTCCATGATAAATTAAAAGGAGTTTTTGTATTTTTTATGCCTGTGGAGGAAGCGATACGATAAACAGCAGGTCCGATCAATCTGCTCCGTCCATCTGCGCTTCTTTTCTTAAAGACTTTCCTGGAATAGTAATAGCTCCAAGCAAATATGCAAAAGTGGTCATTCTCCTTTAGCGGAGATTGCTTTAGTGAAACAATATTTATGTAGGAGACCCTATTAGGTCAATGGGAAATTGGCATGAGGAAAAATAGAAGCCAAATAGATTTTTCATTGGGGTTCCAAGTTGAGATGTAAATATTGAAGACATGCATGTTTTTTGGAATGGAAGCTTCTAATGTGTCCCCTAAGGGTTTACATTTTTCTTGTATCTTTTCCCTATTCCTTTACACACGCCATCACGCACTTACATGGTGGTGGGAGGGGGACCTGCAGTTTAAGGTGGGTTCCGAACCACCAAGAGCAACAGCCTTAAGTACTTAGAGAACCTTTTTCTCTGGAGGTACCGGACTCACGACGCTCCGGAGCTGAACAACGCCCTTGCTAGGCTAGTGTTCACCGCATGGGCCACCGAGGCTCTTACAGAGTGCGAGGCGGGAATCGAACCCACAAGCCGACGGAGTGGGTCCAAAGCCCCACTTCATGCATGTTTCTTTCAACTCATTAAAAGGAATGAACTCATAGTCTTTATATGGAAGATTCTTGAATTATTTTCTTAAATGTTTTCGAAACATGTAAAAAACAAAAAGTAGGAGTAAAAAAAAACAAATAATTTTCAAGTTAGTTAACTTTTGCTTAAAAAGCTAGGAAATATTTATCGCAAAAAATTTGCTCCCACTTTTTACATAATTCACTAATCAAAATTACCTCTTCGCAAGTTTTTTTATTATTATAATTTTCTTCTAGTCATTTTCCGTGGGTATGGCTCAAAATGAAGTTTCTGGCAAGTAGATGTGCAATCAAAATAAAAAATATATAATATGCTGCATTTCTATCTCGTTGTTAGTGATTGCAAACTAAGAAGAGTGAGAAAATTTAGGTGTACTTCCGAAAAGTGAATACTTCTGATTACTTCGAAACTCTGAATTCTTATGTATTTTGGCGCGCTAATCACAAATATAATAGTGAAAGTAGCCAAAAATTTTATTTTCATGGTGAAAAACATGGAAAACGCATACGAGTCATGGTTTTCATATTTATCTCAGTAAATACACAAAATACGGAAAAGTTTACTGACAAAAACTGTAGATCCAATTAAAATATACATTTTTCATTCTGAACACTTTTCCTTCAGGATTGATAGCTTCTGAGAAAATCGCTATTAAAATTTAGTAAGTACAACAAGCTTGAATCCAGTAAGTGTGAGGCCCTTCTGTGACCGGTCAAAAATATAATGTTGGTCAAACTCCTTTCCCCTTCCAAGGTCTTGTGGGGGGGAGACATCGTGGAACAAGAAAAATATATCTCGATAATATCTACAACTTTTGTATGAAATACTTTCCGAAATTTTGCGTATTGGTTGAAATAAAAACAAAAAGCAATGATTTTCATGAGTTTTTTGTGGTTCTCACTAAGAAAATGGAATTTGCAGCAATTTTTACTATCATATTCGTAATCAACGCATCAAAATACACAAGTATAGTGGGTGTCAAAAAAATTGGAGGTATGTGCTTTTGAAATTTGAAAAGCTGTGCGATCCGACCCCCATTAGCGTTTTTTTTATTAAGGTATATAGTTAATTATTTATACGATATGCCCTTATTTGAAGAGTGACGCAGTTTCTTAAGATGCATGGTATCTCTTCTCAGACATCAAGGGGTAGGAGTTTTTCGATGTAGTAGTAAATGTATGTGGAGTATAACAATCAATCAGTGATGAGAGATGCCTACATGTGGTGAATGGCGCAGTTGATAAAATTGATGTATCCCTTCGTGGATATCGAGGGGTAGGAAGTTGTAGATATAGAGGTAATTTGTTTAGGTCTACACATCTTATCAGCAAATGGAGATTGTGAATACTTTCATATGTAGAAGAAGCGTGATAATGTGTAAGTGTACATTCGAGGAATCTAACTTCCTCTTTGTTTGCGTGTGTGGGGCTGTTTCTAAATATAGAATATTTTTGAGATTTGTTTTTCTTATCACATGTCCTCCTACGATTCTCAAGCTAATTATCGATAATTGACGTTTTTCGTGATGAAGATTTTATTTCATGACAATCTGGTATCTGGCATATGGAAATGCATGATATAGACGTAATAATGATATACATATACATATGTCATGCATGTTCCAGTATTTTAAGTATTTTTATCGTTATCTTGATGATTAATTGAAGGGTCGATAACTGGTGGGCGTTTATTCATTATGTTGGTTCAGCGAAAAGTGATGCATACCGTGCTATTTTGGCTACTGCGTTGTTCCTTTCAAATCTGGTCCTTACAATTGATCTTCATGACATTATGTTCATTCATCATAATATTTTGGCAATATGTAATAGTTGGGTACTGGATTCCATAGAGGTTTTTACAATATTCAAATAGGCTCTTCCAACTTCTAGATTTATTATTGAATATAAATGTTTGATAACTATAATCCATTTGTCATAAATAATTTTATTATTATAAAAGTCGCGGGACTTGACAATACAGAAATCGCCATATATTTTCTCGATGACCGATCTGGCCCCGATCCGTTTAGTATCTTCGGGGCCAGATCGGCATAATTCCATGTCCCAGACCTGAGCCAGACCGGTTCAAGGATTGCATCGCCATCTAGTTCCAATTTAGGTAAATTGCCTTGCTGTAAAATGAAGTGTGTTATTATTGATAAAATTCATGTTCATCATGTAAGTTTAAGAGTATAATGCAATAAACAATGTGCGAAAGCCTAGTACACCACGAGTTCGAAAACATCGCGCGTTAGCTGCTTTTCGTTATGTGAACGAGGGTAAGTAAATCGTTAAATCGTATTGATTGAATCAAAACTCAACCTCAAACTTGAAATTTATTCGAAACTTATTATAAATCGCATATTTTTAAGATATTTTGAGCGTGCATCCAAGTTATTGACTATTTATTGAAAACTATGTAGATAATGATGCAGATGATGCAGAAGAAAGTGGAACGCAACACGAATTGCAAGTTCCAGGAATTTCAGGAGATCGAAGTAACATGTTTTAGTTTTCGATATAATTAACCCTCAGTGCCCAACATGGTTTTGGCGCTTCTGCCCGTCTAAATCTCTGAAAAACTCTTGTTCCCTAAAATTCGTATTTTTCATATTTTTGACTCTTTGACTTTTTTTAAATGATAAAAATTGTTTTCTGCATATAGTTATATTAATTTGAAACAATAAAAACGATTTAAAAATGCCCTTAATGTCTGTGGTACACTTGGTCGGGCACTAAGGGTTAATAGATAAAATGTAGTATCTATAACTCTAAAAATGACATTACACCCTTTCGGAAATTGTCTTGCTTTAGTTCACGTGCCATACTTTTTAACTTGTAAATATTCGGGATTGTGAGTATCAGAAATTCAGTTTTCTTCGACATAACCTCAAAATTTCTTTTCATTCTCATTTTAATTTCACCGACAATTTAAGAGCTGAATTTAGAGTTGAATTTATTATTTGTTGAGAAAAATTGCCATAGTTAAGTAATTTTCATCTTGTAGTTTCAGTTTTATAGCAATAATTCAGATCTTTTTTATTAATTAAACAGTTATTTTGATGATTTCGAAAATTTGAAGCGCAGTACCATTTTTTCAGTACAAGATTCAAAATTTTAAGCCTATAGTTTAAAAAAAAATTGAATCGTTATATACTTTAAATCTTTTTCATTGGGATTTTGCAAAAACTTGAGATTTCAGTACTTTTTGAAAATACCCTGTTTCAACTTGGAATTAAATTTCTGTTGAGAAATTCCCGGCTCCAATCCAGAACTTGAATTCTTTTCGAAATTTACCGTTCTAGGTCAGATGCTGTTAAGATTAAAAAATTCCCTGTTCCAATCCATAATATTGATTCTTCTCGAAAACTACCCGTTTCAACTGCGAATTAAATTTCTTTTGAAAAGTTCCCTGTTCCGAAGCAGACTTTTCATTCTTTTTGAAAATTTTCAATTCCAGCTCAAAATTTATTAAAATTTGAATATTTTCTGTTCTAACTGAGAATTTGTTTAAATTTGAAAATTCCGTCTCAACACAGAATTAGAATTCTTTTGAAATATTCCCTGTTACAGTCCAGAATTTTAATTCTTTATGAAAATGTCCAATTATAGCTCGAAATTGGTTGAAATTTGATTACTCCCTGTTCCAGCTCAGAATTTCTTCAAATTTCAAATTTCCATTTCAACTCAGAAAATGTACTAAAAAATGTATTGAGTCTGTTTTTGTGTTAATATTCAGTATTCGAATGGAAAATATAGTTCACTTTATTAATTTTTCTCGTTATAAAATTGTTATTATAAACAACATTTAAAGAAATTATAAATTTCAAAAATGGGTCTTAACGGGGAATTGGTCGGGTCCAGGTCGGGTACCGATCCCGTGGCCAAATAGGGCCCCAGATCTGGCTCCGATCGGGCAGTGTGTTTCATCAGCGATCGGGCCCAGGACCGTTTTCCAGAGCTGTGCCATATTTGGCCTGGTATGGGCCCGGTCTGGGCCGTATCAAAATTTCTACAGGGGAATGAAGCGAAGTGAAAATGATGTGCACCAAGGAGACATTCGAATAACTATTTATTTATTAAAATTTGTTGACCACTTAAATTCTTGCTGAAATAAGATTCTGAAAGAATATATTCAGGGAATCCATGTAACGTAAAATTTACTGTTACTATTATTAATTGTAATGGGCGAGATATCATTTGAATCATCGCTAAATAATTAAAATATATCCACATATAATTTTGAAAATTATATATCATCTCTTTGTTTGAAACTTTAATCTTTTATTGAAAATTATTTTTTTAATGATAATTTAATTATATTATTCAAGATTCAGTTATGTTTTTGAAAAGTGATATTTTCTGTCGAAAATCCAACGGTTTTTTGAATATTCGTATATTTGCATAGAAAATTCGTCCTTTTGCATTGAAACTTCTTCTTTTTCCGTTAAAATTATATATATAATTTTTTAAAAAGTTAAACAACCATCGCAGGGTACCACTAAGAACAACTGCCAACTAAAAAAAAATGTCAGCAGCCCCCAGTAGAACCGCGGTAAAGTACACCTATGGCCACGTCTCACATCCGTGAGATGGGTGATCACAGGGCACGACGAAATCACAACGACAGGCCGGCGAAACCCTTGTGTGTCTTCAGGACACGAAGCGACCTAAGGATAACAGCTTTCTGCATCCATCTCGCAAGTGCCTTGGCATATTTTTGGCATGCGGGTATGGCTTTAAGATTACGAACCAGTGCTAATTTCGCACCTCCGAGAGCACCTATCACAAGGACAATTACTCGTACCGAATATTTTGGGTACAGTCTTTGCAGCTCTCTTTCAAGGTATTGATACCTCAAGATCCTCAAGATACCTCAAGATAATTATCCCACAAGATCACAAACATTTAATAAAATTTTATAATTGTAATCGAGATATTTTAGAGAAAGAAAACTGTTTATCATGGAAACAATAGCCAATATCTAATTACATAACCTTAATGTAAATGATCAATTTATATTACTTTATTGCAAACATCTTGAATTCAATATTCCTTATGTAGCTCAATTTTTCGAAGAAAATTAACCAGTGGACAGTTAATTAGTTAGTTCGTAACATAAAAAGCAATGAATAATTATTTGCATTGAAACATTAAAATAATTTTTACCTTGTTTTGTTTCTTTAAAAATCTAAAGTATCAATAATCTTTTAAGCTAATTCCATGAATATTCAAAATCTATTCACTTTAATTTTAAAGATTAGATTCAGATGATTATTTCACAATATTGGAAACATTTTTACAATTATGCAATTAGAATAGAGGTATTTTGAATCTGAATAAAGTTTCATTACACAAAAATTCAATATTCAATCACATAACCTTAAAGTGAATAATCTATTCATGTCACTTAATTAAACAATATTAAACTTCGATCTTCATGTAATTAAATATTGTGAAGAAAATTAATCAGCCAATGATAATTAATTAAGTGCACAACATAAAAAGCATTAGAAGAATTATTATCATTTAATAATCCAAATAGTTTTTACTTCATATATCTTTTCTATTCAAATGAAAAAATGCATTTCTGAACATTCATTTTTTCAAATTTAACATTCGAACTAATTCCAGAAAAAAATCGAATACATGTACAAATAATTTTGAAAAATAAAATCAGATAGTCACACATTTTACGTGTATTAAAAAGGTTATTCAGACCGAGGGCGCGCGGCTGTTATATCTTGCGCTTCGTGCTCGATCATATCTTTGTCTCGCGCTTCGCGCCCGATAATGTATTTACCTCGCGCTGGGCGCTCGGTCTTTGTATTTCCCCCACATTTCTGCACAGACCTTCGAAAATTGAAGGTAAAAGCATCAACAACTGTAACTTGGTGATTGTGAGTTTTCTTTTGTTAAAGCTCCTTCTGCTTTAAAGAATACATTCTCATCACGCAGCTCGTGCTTCGCACTCGATTTTGGCCAAAACTGCGAAATTGTCTGCATTATATGTTCAACATTATTATATCAAATGTATATTACATTTATTTCTGTACGATGGCGTGTGATTTCTTATTTAGATCTTGCAAAATAAAGTACAAAATTGTATTTATCACGATTACTTTAATATTTGTTCCTGATTTTGCATTTAATTTTATCGCCATCTACTGTGAAAATTTTATATCATTTCAATAAATGTATATTATTACAATTTATAATATGTACTGATATTGGAAGCAGACTTATTCTCCTTGTCTTGTTTTTATAATTGAAAAAAGTGCGCATCCTATTAAAAAACACAATTTCGTTATCATCCATTTTATTGCAACTTGTGTCGTTTCCCCATAAATTTAATTTGTTTATGTTCATCGTTATTTTTACGATTTGAACCGAAAATATGCATCCTATCGTGAAGTGGTGCTAAGAAAATTTAAAAATGTCATTTAAGCGAAAATTTTTGTTAGAGAACATGTTATTGTACTATTTTGGTAACAAAAGTTTATAACAAATTTGTAGATCTTTTTTGGTTGAACAACTTTTGTCTATTCATATTTTTCTTACCTTTTTTCCATTTTTTTATTTTATATAGACTGAAACAAAAATTAGGCATTCTATCAAAAAATGATTCATGAGAAATGTGTAGCTTTTTTCTGAACGAAGGAGACGAGCAGCAGACCGGCCAAGAACCGTGATCGTCGATTAAAATTGAGCTCAGATACGATTAAACCTTTTTTATCATATCTCGGGCACCCATGAAGATCTTTCAAGTTTTCTTGGCCTAAATTAGAGATAATATTTCAGGCTCGATGTCGTATAATTTTTAGGTTTTTGAAAAAATTTCCCTGGGTCGTGCTAAAAGTTGAATTTTAGGTAGAAAATATGAGAAAATCTTGGATATTTTTTTTTAATTCTCACGTGCTGTATTATTTTCAGAAGGTCAACAAAATATTTGTTGGGCACCACTAGACGTGGAATTTCATAAGCTTTCAAACTGTTTTTCAGAAAATACCCTGTCTCTTTTTCCCGCCGAAATATCGTGGTTCGAAGTCAGCAGTGATTTTTAATAGCGCCCACAAGAGTCGTGCGCAAAATTTCCGACGGTAGTGTAGATCAGTGTTTGACAAATGAAACAAAAACCAAGCGTTCCATCAAAAAGTGATTAATAAAAAATTTGTAGATCGTTTTTAAATACACAATTTGTGTTTCTTCATGTTTTTCGTATCTTGTATTATTTGACAGCAAAATTGTAGGGTATTCAAAAAGAAACATTTTTTTCATGACTTTTTTTACATATCGTGCGTTGTTCGGCTTAAAATGTTAATTTTTATTTATTTTTTCCAATTTTGTGAATGCTATAACTTCGATAATTTTTCTTCTATCAAAAAAAGTCATGAGAATATGTTGTTCACCTTTTTGAGTCCTATTAATATCCGTCCATAAAATACTTAAATATTAATTAAAAGTGTTCTCAATTTTTTTCAAAATGTGCTCACTTTTTGAATTTTCATCTAAAATGGCTGGCTAACGAACTTCACCTTCATTTTTGGATACTCAAAGAGTATACCCAAGCCCAATCCAATACGTAATTATTTTAAAAGTCTTCGTGCTAAGAAACTTACAATCTACAGACTAACAGAGAGACAGACATTTTGTAAAAATATGTTTTTTGGGTTCAGGGGGTCTCAAAACGTGGACATTTGAAAAAAAGGGGGGGGTCAAATTTTACACAAATCTAATACCTTCTCATTATACGATGAGAACGTAAAAATACCTAAATTGTACTTTATAATATAGCACTGTGGAATATAGTACACTGCGGAATATAGAATATAGTAGAAAATAGTACGCGTACATAATTTCATATAATGATGAAGTAAAGCACCTGTGACTGGATGGGAAATGTCGAAAAGTCACTAAAATGGATTTTACGTCATCTATTGATAAAGGGAATCATTACAACTCACATACCCTAATTAGATAAATTTATAAAAACTAATTTAAAACATTTTTGTAACGCACGCACGAAATGTTCGCTTTTCGAGGCATGTATTGCGTGCGGGAAGTGACCAATTCCAAAGCCGTGGTAAAAAGCAATTATAAAAACTTTTTCTAGCTGCTGCGCTTGCGCTCTTTGAGCAAGATCACATTTTCTAGCTACTGCGCTTGCGCAGTTCCAGCCAGATGACTTTTTCTTGCTGTTGCGCTTGCGCATTTCGATTCAGATTTACTTTCCAGGACTGCCGGAATAATAACCTCACTTCATTATGATTTTACGCTTCAGAGACTGATTGTGAGTAGTGAATAGTGATTGGACAAACTCGAAGTGATAAGTTACCATAAATAACTGATAAATTACAATCAATTACCGATAAATTACCGGAAATTTTTGGATACCTGAAATTTCCGGAAATTTATCAATTTTCCATAAATTTCCGGAAATTTGGGAAATTTATCAATTTTCCATAAATTTCCGGAAATTTGGGAAATTTCGCAATTTTCCATAAATTTTCGGAAATTTACAAATTTGTTCCAAGAAGCTTTGGCTACCTGAATTTTTCAGTAATTTAGCAATTTTCCATAAATTACTGGAAAATTAGCAATATTCCATAAATTTCTGGACATTTTTGGAATCTTTGCAAAAAGCTTTGGAGACCTCAAATTTCCGAAGATTTAGCAACTTTTCATAAATTTCCGGAAATTTTTGACATTTTCAGATTTTTTCCAAAAAGCTTTGGATACCCTGAATTTCTGGAGATTTTTGGTAATATACAAATTCACAAAAAATTTCCGGAAATTTTCGGTAAATTTTAGTAATTTTACCATGAATTTCCAAAAATCAACATAAATTTCAAAAAAAAATTATTCTTATTGTTTCTCAAATCAAAATTTTCCTGCATTTATTACAAAAAATATCGTGTGCTACAGGTGCTGAAAGTAGCAAGTTGCAACTCTTGTGAAGTTTACAGTACTTGCCATCGGCTCATCTTCGGGTCGTTTCCGGCTTGTCTTCGGCTTGCTTACAACCCGCCTACGACTCGCCTACAACTCCCCTTCGACTCGCCTCTGGCTCGTACAACAAACTTCAGACTCGTGTGGAACTGCCTACTTTCCGCACTTGTAGCACAATATACTATTTGCGTACTAAGCAGGTTGATAATTCGGTGGAAAATATGATTCATTTTGCTTTGTTCAGTTTTCAAGGTACCTAAGTCAAAATTTTTTTAGAACATTAAATTAAAATGATATCAAATAAAATACTTCTAACCTCCGGCCTTATGCTTATTATTTGTATGTTTATATTATTTTCGGTTTATTATTTCACATATTTTTGTATAATGCCACATCTCTTATAATACCTCTCAACAGTTATTTAACTTTATTTTAATACCTTCTCTTTATTGATTAATTTTTTTTGATATATTGAAGACAAATAAAAGTATTTTGAAAATACATAAAATTTCAAGCAAAATTTTTTATTTTATTTTTCACTGTAAACTGGGTTCACAGTAAACTCTTTAATTGTAAAAGTTTACTGTATATGTGGAAAAGGAATGTCGGTATGGTCAATGGATATGGCTTTATATTATTTAATATTACACTGTAAAATCTAGAGATCTCGTTTTTACGGCATCATATTTTGAGTTTCATGTGCTTGAGTGGGATAACTTCATGCAATTATTTTCAACATGAAACAAACGACTCTGGGTTTTCCACCAGTGATCTTATCTTAGTACCAATCGAGACTGTTTCTTCTGACTCTTATTTTAATACCTGAAATTAGCCCTGAAATAATTTTTTGCAGTGTAAAGCAAAGTGGGCATACATTTGGAAGAAATGGCATGAGGTTGGTGAAAAATGGCATAAGGTTTGGGCAAAGCAGCATAAAGTTGTGGAAAATGGTATAATGTTGTGGCAAGGTGGCCTAACTTTGAGATAAAGTGCAATAAGGTTAAGTAAAACTGAGAAGAAGGAAGGTTGTAACTCAGTTACGAAATATTTAATTTAAATCTCGACCGAAGTTCGAAGTTCTATCCAAAGTTCTTTAGGACAGGATAAGATAGGATAGGAAATTTTAATAATATATGTCTAATGTCCTATCTTATCCTGACATCTTCTATCTGGAATGGAATTCCTGACACAGCAGCGTCGCCGGCCTTCTTGTTTCAATTATACCTTCGTTCTTTCTCTTTATTAGTTGTATCCAATTTGTAAAGTAAGAGCTGGATATTAGCAACGATGGGAGTTTCTAGACGATGGCCCTTATGCAGTGAATTTGACAATAAAAAAAGCTATCTCTGTCCATGTTTTATATATGTAAACGTCGTAACCTCCGGCCCATGTAACTGGCGCACGTAAAATGGGTGGCTGTTGCAAAATTCTGTGCGTGATACTACTGAAGGTTTACTACAAAAAGCATTTCAGCTTCTAGTTCTTTTTTAGAGCATAATCATGTTTTACGTTTTGTAGTTTTTTATAACTTAAGTTCTATTAAGTACAACATAGAATACGAAGCACATATTACAGAGAGCACATGAAGGTCTCCTGCGCTTATTCGCATCGCTACGAACCTCCCTTAAGCCTCCATCCCAAAACCTTTAATCGTTCTTGCTCAAATTATCGCGACACGATGCAGCGAAGCCATCTCCAACTTCTTCAAAATCAGTACGATTTAAGGCTGAAGGTGAAGAGACAATGTGACTTAATTCTGAGGGGTCACCTGCATAATTAATTGAACTAGGATCAGCCACACACGTTACGGATTGATTATAATCAATCCTTGTTAAAAAAAGGCTAATCCTTGTTTTAATTAATTAAATTAGTTAAGGGAATTGAGAAGGCTTCCTGAAAAAACCATCATGTACACGAATTATTTCGCATTCCTGAATCGATAGCAAAAAAGTTTGATAACATATAACTTACCAGTTATGAGGTAATATAGCACAAAGTTAAGAAAATCGGGTTGACATTTTTTTCACACGGTCCGAGTAGTATTTGGACAGTGATAAAGAATTAAATAATCAATTTTGAAATAAACTAACAATTTGTTCCGGAGATGATGAGTTGTTGAATACAGGGAAAAAAGTTTGATGAAAAAAAGGTAATTCGGTTTTGAGAAAATTAGGTTTCAGTTTTGAGGTTAGAATTTTATCGCATCGGAAATTTGGCTTCAAATCGCAATAAAACAGTTAACTTTGAATTTAAAAAATATACATATGTATGCTCCCGAGATATGGGTATGCTGAATACAGGAAAAAAATGTTTAATGGAAGAAATTTATTTACTTCCGAGGAAATGGAGTTTGTAGGAGACGAAAAAGCGTGTGAATGAATAAAAAGTAGTATAAATTGATTTTGTGGCTCAAACGTGAAACATATATTTCAGGTATCACATGAAATTTAAAACCAGGAATATGAATAGGAAACGGTCTTAAGGTTTGAGGTCCCTTATACGCATAAAATAGAAATGTAATATTTACTAATCAAGAAATGTAAAGTGTTTCTTGTAACCCTAACAGTAAAAACTGCTCTTAATGGAGGGGATAAAATTTCAAAAGCACTAAGCATTTCGTAAATGTCACAGTGAAATTAGGGGGAATTTAACGGCAATCCTTTAGTAAAATAAACCTCTATTCCCTGGTGTAAAATACGGTAATATATGTAAAATCCACTGGACCGAGATTACAACAGTGGTGCAGTGAACATCACAGAAGGATCGGTACATGCTACCGATCCGAATAGCTTGTTTAGCTCGCCCTCAAAGTCGTGATAACGCAACCTATCCGCGCGGACCACCGGATGAATTCATGACGCCATCGGCAATGGATGGATTGCATCACCTAAAAAACATTGATTTTTGACATTTCTGTGACAGTCGTCACATTACTCCATATTCTCAATCGGCAATGAAGGGGTTCTATAATAAATAACACAATTTCGGATGGCAAATCTTATTCACAGATCGCGTATAGTTGAGAGTTTACTGCAGCAAGACGTTTCTGCGTTCCGCAACAGTTCCAGCTGACTTGTATGGATATATGAGGTAAATGCGAGAACTTTTGTCGTGTGCCGCAATGGCACGAACGCGTATTCAAAAGTCGTTATCGAGGTCGCCACCTTAGTTACAAATGCATTTCGGAATTATTTCACAGATCGCAACTCCTGTAAAAGTGTAGTGGTTAAGATAATCGACTTGCGTGCTTAGATTTATGCGTTCAACTCCCCCCATCTTGCGTGCGAAATTTTAATTGTCTTATAAGCGTTGTAACTTACAAATGCCGAATTATAAGTATACCCCATATAACGACCTACTTTACACCTATATACCTATCCCACTAATTTCCAACCGAGTAAGTCACGCCTACCCCGAAAGGGAAATGGCTTAATGGTATAATAATAATAAATACCCGAAAATATATCTCAGAATTAACTGTTTGTTTATTTATTAATTATTTTTTAGCAATTTTTTTTACAATTTATAGAGTTATCCAGACTATAGTCTGCACCGTTAATATAAGTTAGATCAGTTTATATTATCCGTCAAAGTGACATGATATTTCGTGATTGCAGCATCGAGGAATAGTGCAGAATAGCGACTGGATCGGTAAAATCTACTTATCCGCAGGTCAACAGCACTCGAGAATCAGTACCGGTAACCATCAATGATAGTCATATCTGGTCATATTCAGTTGCCTATAGTTGTAAAATTTACTGAACTGACGTTTTGTCCATATACGTACTTGGAAGATCAGTAGATTTAACTTGGTTTTCAGTAAAATATAGGGTTCTTTTTTCTGCGTGTACCTCTTTTTCTCTTAAGGCTTGAGGTCCCTTAACTCTTTTTGTGCAACTAATTTTTTATTGCTAACACAAAAAATGCGATTTAGAACAAATTCTTTTAACAATATGTGTATTGGATTTTATAAGAATTTTCTATGCAAAAAAAAAGTTTTCGGAAAAATGTCCCTTACCTCCTTATGATCTGCCACCCTTCAAATGATAATGCGGCGCAGACCAATTTTCATTTTTCAACTGAAAATAAATATAGATTTTTAATTTTACTGGAATGTTGTGTTCGATGTAAGAAAATTATATTCAATTTGGAAACAGATGAAATCAATAGAGCGCGCTGCATTACCCCACAGGTATGGTAAGTTTACGCAAGTGAACTTTTTTGAAAGACCTAATAATCTAATATTTTAATTGATATAGATTCCATTTTTTTATGAATAAAGCAACTCAAAGACATTTATCTACGTGTTACATATATTTTGCCATTACATTATCGATAACATGATTGTTTCTGTCGATTGATATATGTTATGCGTAACTGCAATATCGGCTTCTTCCCGACCTAACAATTGTATACGACAATATTTTTTTAGCGTTTCAAAATAGTTACAACAAATTATACATATTTTTGTTTCGGAAGATCTATTCGTACCACTAATGGTATGGGAAAAATGTTGCTATTTCGAACACTATTGACAATAGTCAATGGTGGTACGAATAACCACATTTTTGTTGGTGAGAGAATGCGTGTACAAAATAATTATAAACAAAGTACTGGAAGGGTTCTATTTCAACCTGCGTTTTGAGCGTTTAAAACATTATATGTTTCATTCGAAATTTTTCAAGAACTTTCAACTTGAAATTCTTCTACTTCCATTGTCCAATGTGTAATATTTGAATTCGAAATTACTGAATTTGCAATACGAAGATTTGAATACTCTCAATTTTAATCAATTTAAAACGTTCCTACTTAAAATATTATAAATTGGGATTCCTGCAAATTAAAATATTGAAATTCATACCTTAGAAACAATTTAAAAATTAGTCTTTGAAATTGAACAGTTTCCAGTTAGAAGTACTTGAAAGTTACAAAATATCCAGCTACAACCTTAGCCATCTTAGACAACTTAGAAATGAACTTGTTAAATCTCACATCATAATTATCGCTTCATATTAATTTATTATATTGTAAAATAAGAGGATGATATAAAACGCTAAAATCGGAATCAAATAAATTGTGGACATAGTCACTTTTCCCATATTTTTTTATATTTTGATCTGTTATACATATATTTTTAATGGATGTTTTATTCTTTTGATTTATCATACTTGCATGTTCTGTCACGCTTGGGACACATTCAATATGATTTAATGACTTCTAATTACAAAATAATCTATTTCAGTTTCAGGTTAAAAAACATCAACTGTTTCTTTAACCTATTGCATGGCTCTACAGAAGGCAGCCATTGGCTACACTCGTCCATAAAATCCTTCACGGTTAATTACAGTTTGAAATGAAAAAATGAAATGTATTGTGAATTCGAGTAGACAAAAATCAGATCCTTTGGAGTTAACAATTAGCTGTAACGAGCCATGGCCGTAACGACCGTAACCCTTCCCAGGATTCCTGCAAACCGAAGAAAAAAATTATAGAAAAACTTCCTGGCAGTCAGTTATGGTTTATATATTTCAACTTTGAAAACTTGAAGGTTTGAACTCTTTAAAACTTTAGGAGCTATTGCAATTTTAATATTTATTCAAATATCCGAAAACGGCTTTAAATTTTGAAAGCAGTCAGAATGAGAATTACCTCGCATTTAGTTATAATTATTCTCAAATTATATAAGCAAAATTGCACGTATTTTTTTCATGCTACCTTAAGTCAGAAGATTAATTAGTGTGCAGCTTTTTAATTGAGTTTTTTTACATCCTTAGATGAAACTTTTTGCGAGCTTTTGATGGTCTCTAGTGTGATTGCGTGAGTTATAAGACTATACCTGATTGAAATATTATACTTTCTATCGTCATATACCGTTGAAATTTTGGGAACATGTTTTTTCCAAGGAAAAGTTATTTTCAGGCATTTTTCATAAGGACTTAATCAGTTCCAAATGGCCTGCATTAGAAAAATGAATTACCTTAAAATGTTCTACGAAATGGGAGCTTTACATTATTTTCCTTTGAATTAATATTCTGTACGTGAAGAAGAGACCTCTGAACACAATCATTCAACACAATCATTCAATATTTAGTTATACTATAACCCCGGTTCCAGAGAACTTTGATGAATCAGTGTCGAAGGAAGTTCTAATGGGCAGAGATACCAGACACGTGACACATACTGCACTCATGAATTTCGACATACTATCTACCTACCACTTCGGCCATTCAGTATTCATGTCAACAGTTGTTGAAACTCTCTACAGAATCCTAATGGACAAGTATAATGATTTCCGTAGACAGTAACATTTGCAGAGTTTCAAACAGGTCCCAAAAAAATTCGAATTTATTTAAAAGAAGTTTAGGATGGTTTTACTAACTTTTTCAAGCCTATCTCATTCATTTTAGACAAAATCTAAAATTACTTTTCTAATTGGAAAATATTTACTATTCCCAATAAGGTTTGCGATTATTCGGAGTTTGTCCCTGATGGTATCGTTCCGCACGTATACTTCGTTTCGGGTATGTCCCTCGAACCTTTTCGACTGCTGGCGTGAAGCGAAGTTGTATGCTAGTGGTGGCTCGCTCGGTCGGCTGGGCGGCTGCGTCGTTTTTTTTTTTTTTTTTTTTTTTTTTTGTTTTTGTTCACTCTTGACCTTCGAGTGGAACACTCATGGCCTTTGTTTCTCGGTCTGGTTTTGAATCTCTTTCGGATAAGTTGTAAAGGAGCCA
Source organism: Andricus quercusramuli (assembly GCA_932178445.1). Classification (NCBI taxonomy): domain Eukaryota; kingdom Metazoa; phylum Arthropoda; class Insecta; order Hymenoptera; family Cynipidae; genus Andricus; species Andricus quercusramuli. The sequence goes on from CAKNXH010048763.1 coordinate 40,025, forward strand.
AATTGAGATACAAGTCTCATTTGTACCGTGCTCGCGATTAATTGTAAATTCTCAACTCATAAGTCATACTTTACTGCAAAGTTTCATCAATTCAAATAAGTTTTCCTATTACAGTGTTGAGTGTTATTGTATTTTCAGATTATTCTGAAGTGAAGTGAGTTTTCCGACTCAATCGTCTTCTGGTGTGAATTGGATTATAATGAAAGTGAATGAAGAGATTTTAAACTAGCCTATTATATCGGTTGATTTTGATTTCGGTAAATTATCATTTTCTTTCCATTGACTTCAAAGCGTCAATACTTTGTTTCCTCGCTGTCCGATGCTTTTCCGTCAATAATTCATTGGAAAATAGTATAACATCCCGTTACTATTTGAATACTCTAAATATTGCCTTGAAAATATTTCTTCAGAATAGAATTAAATGTTGGAAAAGTGGTGAGAAATTTAATATAGATGTGAAAAGAAAAGGAAGAGGAAGGACAAAACGTAGAACATAAACAGTCCGAGCAAGCTTATAAAAATATATAAGTTTTAAATTCCTTAATTCCTTTTGAAGCTTCCCTGTGTGTCGAAATCGGTGTTCCTGTCATTAAAAACTTATTATCGCAACTAAAACATGAAGCATTACGTCAAGCGAATACCTCTTTCTTGATAATCAACTAACTTATAGATTTTCTTCTTACTCTAAAATTAAATGCACCTTCTATGGCAAACAAGAGCCAACGCAAATCTAATAAACTCCTTTTTCAATTAGTCCTTAGAGAATTCTATAAGTTGCAGAAGCACCTTACAGACAGAAAACAATTTCGTTCAAAGTGATCCAATTCCATAACAAAATTAAATTTGAAAAAGAAATAAACCAGAGAAAGGAAGATTGACTTGAATAAAAGTTTGCCTTCTACTGAAATATTTTATAAGAAATCTCCTGGAGAAGATTCTATAAAAAAATACAGCGGAAGCAGAGGATTTTTTATGAGAGGCAGGATGGCTGAAAAACTTCGTTTCAAAATTGTTTGACTTTTCCCTAATTTTTTCCAGACCAATTTTTTATTCTTCCAGACCATTAATATTCGAAAACCAGAATTTCAATCTTGTAACATTTTTAAAATGCAAACTCCCCAAGCGGAAAAATCATATATAGTCGTAAATATAATATATACACTGGAACCTGGATTTCCGTAAACTGGATTTGTGCGTTCCTAGAGCTAATGGCATCCGCAGTTCCGCAATGAGAACAGCCGCAGGGTCGAAAAAGAGGATGTGATCAGCCAAGCATGACAAACAGCACGAGTTCCTCACTCTCAGCACGTTAGTTGCATCAGGTTGCGTCATGCTTCCATGTCCAACAAAAATGATTGATGCGGCCCTGCGAGTTTACGTTCAGAATACCTGGATTTGTGTGTATTTGTGGATTTGAGGCCACTGCGGGTCATACCCGAAACCTTGCACAAATCCAGGTTCCAGTGTGATTTTATTTTTTGTTTTCTATATTTTTTGCATGAAACAAATGAAAATGGAACTTGATTTCTTCTAGTATGCATCAAGAATGAAACATTTCTAGATTGAAAATTGAAAATTTCTTCTTTTTATTTCTACTCAAAAGATGAATTTAAATCCGAAAGGATGAATTCCCAACAAAGTAGTTTGATTTTCAACCAAAGGGATCCATTCTTAAATGAAATTTAAATCTTCATCCCAAAAAAGTGGAATTTTTAACAAATCAGTTCAACTTTAAACCCGAATTTGAATTTTTATACTAATAGACAGAAGAATTTTCATTAAATGTAGATTCTTTAGTCAACAGGAAAAAAATTTTTCATCCCAATTGTTGAACTTTCAAGCTAAAAGAAGAATTTTCTGTGAACCAGTTGAATTTTTAAACTCAAATGCGAATTTTCAACTGAAAAATGTAAATTTTCAAAACAAAATGGAAAACTTACATTCTCAGTTGAAAAAATTAATTTGAAACGGAAAAAACGAATTTCCATCAAAATATTTAACTTTTCAATAAAATAGGTGAATTTTCAACCAGAGAGATAAAACCAAAAATGTATTAGTTACATTTTCAATTAAAAAATCAATGTTTCACCAAAAATGAAGAGTTATCAAAAAAGTAGTTGACTTTCAACCAACGACATGAATTTCCAACTAAAATGCTAAATCTTGAAATGGAATAGTTTAATTTTTCAGTTAAGAGAATAATTTTAAACTGTAGAAACGAATTTTCAACAAAAGAGATGAATATTTAACTAAAATTATGAATTTTCAACTAAAAAATGATTTTCAAACGAAGTGGTTCAACATTCAAGCAAGTAATTAAATTTTCAACTAAAGAAGATATATTCTCAACAAGTAATTTAATAGTAGATAATTCAACCAAAATATATTTTAATTTTAAATAAAAAAACAATTTAATTCAACCAAGGCATTTTAAACCAAAAAATCTGGAACTTGTAGCAAAATAGATACATTTTTTTAATCAAAAGACGAATGTTGAAAAAAATTGAATTTTCACCCCAAAAAGAGGAATTTGCAACAAAATTGTTGAATTTTCGACCAAAATGGATGACCTTAGAACAAAGTTGTTGAATTTGCATCCAAATTATAAAATTTTGAACTACACTAACGTCGAAAATTGTGCGCACGACTCTTGTGAGCGCTATTTAAAATCACTGCTGGCTTCGAACCACGATATACAGGACGTGAGAAGTTCAAAGAAAATATTCAAGATTTTCTCAAATTTTCTACCTCAAATTCAACTTTTAGCACGACTCAGGGAAATTTTTTCAAGAACCTCAAAATTATACAACATCGAGCCTAAAATCCTATCTTTAATTTAAGCCAAGAAAAGTTGGAGAATCTTCATGGGTGCCCGAGATATGATTAAAAATGTTGAGTCGTATCTGAGTTCAATTTTAATCGACGATCACGTTTCTAGGCCGGTCTGCTGCTCGTATCCTTCGTTGAGGCAGGACCAAAGAGGCCATGTATAGAGATGGCACCTAAGTGGACATTGTCCTATTCTTCAATATGGAGATATTATTAGATTTAAATAATTGTTAGCAATCACAAATAACAATAAATATATTTTTTTATTCACAATAATTTGAAATAAAAATTACTAATGAAGAGAATCAAAAGTATAAAAGGCTCCACTTAGGCGCCACCTCTGTGCATGGCCTATTCGGTCTTGCCTCAACGAAGGAGACAAACAGCAGAACTGCCGAGAACCGTGATCGTCGATTAAAATTGAGCTCAGATACGATTGAAGTTGAGGTAGAAAATTTGAGAAAATCTTGAATTTTTTTTGTAACTTCTCACGTGTGCTGTATTATTTTCAGAAGGTCTTTTTTTTAAGGGAGTAAAAACGGAAAATGCTCATGCACCAACCACATTCGAACCTTGGGGACCACGAGCCCAACATATACATCTCACGCATATATACTTAATAT
>CAKNXH010048765.1:0-11305 GCA_932178445.1 Andricus quercusramuli
TCTTGACAATAACAAGCAATTATATACGGGGGTTGAAATGCAACACCACCGTCTACGTCATCACCTTATCTCCCCGGCGGCTCACGAGGGATGATGACTCATCACATAGCACTCTGAACTTCCCTCACACAGGCACACAGACACACGCTATATAAATTATATTATTAATAATATTATTATTATTATTATTATTATATTATTCAATATTGGATACCTCAACCCTGATGACTCATCGCCTAGCAGCCTGCATATCTAGACTCCGTCTTAATATCCAGACTCCGTTCTAATCGTACGGAAAAAAGTGGTCTAGAACCGGCCCTACCTATCTACTACCTTCAAATCTTCTGCCATTTTTTTTCAACTTGTACTTTGATAATGAAGATATCTTGTCAGTATGTTGCTTGCTAAATAACTTTTGTAGCCGGCAGAATTCTTCTTTTTTACAATCGAGTTATCCACTTTTTCTTGGAAATAATGACAGATACGAAAAAAATGTGAACATACAAGTTTGCACGTCTAAAAAAGTTCTATTAAAAATGTCTCTTTATCTTTGGCGATATCTTTCAGAGTTTACGAGAGAAATTAAGAACTTACATTATTAGAGGGGAAAAATTCTCCCGGCCTCAAAAATTGTTTAGCCCTTATGTTGCTGATAAGATGCCTTTCTTTTATCAGTAGAAAATTTTTCAAAATATTTCGATAAATAAAAAAGGTGGGGTTTTTCAGAATTTCTTTCTTATGTTCTCAAAATTTGAAGAAAAAAATGAAAAAGATTTTCTTGAAAACACCACCTTTTTCATTCTTCTGAACATTTTGAAAAAGCTTCTACTAATAGAAGAAAGGCATCTTATCAGCACAATGCGGGTTAAGCCATTCTTGAGGCCGGGAGAATTCCCCCCCCCCCCCTAAAAATGTAAGTTTTTAATTTATCTCGTAAACTCTGAAAGATATCGCCAAAGAACAAGAGAGAATTTTAATAGAACTTTTTTAGACGTACAAAATTTTATTCCAACATTTTTTCGTATCTCTCATTATTTCCAAGAGAAAGTAGATAATTCGATTTTAAGAAAAAGGAATTCTCCCGGCTACAAAAGTTATTTAGCAAGCAAAAAACCTACAAATTTATCTTCATTATCAATGTACAAGTTCAAATAAAAATTGGCAAAAAATTTAAAGGTGTTTTTTTTTTGAGAAAATTGATTTGTAACTTTTTCAGAAAAACCGCTGCGATTTTGTTAATTTGAATTTTTTTTTTTAATTTTCCGACGGATTTTGAAAAAATTGAATGAACGCTATTATAATCCAAAAGAAAATAACCAATATCTCAATTAGGTCAAAAGATATACAGGTTTAAAGAAAAAAAATCGATTTTTTTGAAAAACAAAGTACAAAATTAAAACACGCATAATTCTCTAGAAATTTTTTTTTTTTTTGCGAATTGGAAAAATAAGTATAGCCTAATTTCCTCTAAAAAAACACCATATTTCTTCCCTGAAAGATTCTGTGATTTAAAGTGTAGAACCCTGCCTGATTTGAAATGGATTCGGTCTAGAGGTATATTAAAACTCGAAAAGTGGGGAGTGCTGACATCTATTGTCTGTCAGGAAGTAATCGATTTTCCGCTTTATTTCTGCGTGGTGATATCTGACTGGTGATATGATGCTGTATCATTTACATTTATTCACGTGCAGTGTTTACGTCATTTATAAACTCGAATTCATCGCGAATCACAGCAGTAAATGTTAAAAAGAATAAAACGAAAACTGGATCAAGTTAGTTATTGTGATTTTTACAAATTTATTTATTTTGCTAAAATGGTAACTGAGTGAATAACTGAGCAACATTATTTCGCTACACATTGATGCAGGAACAATTTCACACTTCCTTCAGGAAAAGTGCTATATCTGGAATCTCATCTTATTTTGAAAATGATGAGCGGTAAATGTTGCTCGTTTCTCTATAATGTTAATAGTTAAAATTTCCTATTGAAACTATAATTTCATCCTCAGAAAAAAACAGAGTTTTTATATTTATTCTGCATTTTGAATATTTATGTTGCAGTAATTTTATCTTTATTTATTGAAAATAAGTGTATTAATCTTATCTAAGCAATGTGTAGCAATCGCATTTTTTCCAAATTTCGTCCTAAACAAGTTAACAGATTTTAATTGAAAGAATTTTTTCTAAAGCAGATATCGTATTCCTTCCATTAAGACTAATATAAAATGATACAAAAATAATAAAAGTTTAAAGAAATTTTAAAGCAAAATTTAAAGAAAGTTTAGGAAAAAAGCGGGTGTAAATTTTATAAGTATTTTATTATTTATAAATCTTAAATACAAAGCGTCGTATTAGGCGTGATGGATGTCAAAGTAAATCTCAAAATTTTTTATTTATATACAGAATATTTCTATTCGACTTAACACCAGGTGTCCTCAAGAAATAATGTGGAATATTCTGCAATATTCAAAAATTTATATGAACTTATTTGCTAACGTTATAGAATACTTCTATTGACTTCTAGAACTGGATTGAGCCCTACGTACGTTAGAATTCTTTGAATATATTCGAATATCTTACAAAATGGTAAAATGTAGTTAGTAATTATATATTATTCTGGAATTTTCTAAAATGTTATTTAATATGTGTTCATTTATATCTACATGTAAAATAGAATACTAGAATACTAAGGAATATTCTTGAATTTTCTGGAGTAGTTCTAAATTTTTTAAGTTTTTAGACTATTCTGGAAACTTCTAATCGTAATATTTAAGTTTGATCTGAGGTATTCTTAAATATTTCTCTATTTTGATTTTGTTCCATTCCAGAATTTCCTAGAGCAGTTAAGAATTCTATATAATTTATATCTAGAATATTCTAAAAATAGTATTTTGAATTTTGTGGATGATCATGAATATTATATCCTTGAATATTCTATAATAGTCTGGAATGCTGTAGAATCTGTTAGAATTCTGTTGGGCATTCTGAGAATGTTCCCGAATTCTCCAGAATGTTCTAGAAATATATGGTCTATATGTGTAGCGTAATGCGAGATTTAATGTGAATAATATTTGTTTTTCACAGGTCACACAATTCGGAATCCGTCAAACTCAGTAATGATAAGACAGTCATACAGGAAGTCCATTGTTCGCAAAAAGAAATTGGAGATCAAGAAAAATATGTCTCACCTGGTTCTTCGCTATTCCAGCCTATTCAAGAAAAGCCTAGACAAAAAATTGAACCTTCAAAAGAAATGTGTGCCGCCATGAAAGTGGTGAACGACAATTTAAAAAAATCACATAGCAGAAACATTTCTTATCAAATCAAAAGTGCAAATAATATTATACAGCAGGAGTGGTTCAAGATATCGAGTACAGCGAGCGCCAATCCTCTTGACGTGGAAGATTATTTGGATTGTTTTGAAGAATCCTCTGGTTCACTTTTGGAATATGTTGTTAATTTGACAGATTCCAGCGAAAATACAGCGATGCATTATGCAGTATCACATGGCAATTTTGATGTAGTGTCTATTCTTTTGGATTCTAAAGTTTGTGATATCAACAAAGGGAATAAAGCAGGTTACACTGCTATTATGCTGGCAGCACTTGCAGATGTTCGAAATTCTACACATGCATCTGTCGCAAAGAGACTTTTCCAAAATGCAGATGTCAACATAAGAGCTAAGCTGGTAAGATATTTATATCATGAACAAAAATAAGTTTTTGTTCCAAATTTAGAGAACGATAGTGCGTATTCACGACTAGTACATTATGGATATTCAGAGAAAATTCGAATTATTCAGTAGGTACCAGTTTTCCCTATATAAAAATATAAAGATCGTCGAAGGGGTCATTTGAACTGGCTCGTATATTTTCACGATGCAAATTATAATCTTAATTTCCTATTGAGTCAGGACTGAGGTGAAAAAATAACACATTTGGTAATATTAGTGCTCAAAATATTGAAAACAAAATTAATAATCAGTTTTAATTTAAGAAATTTTTATATTTTAAATGAACTACGATGTTGAAAAATAATTGAACCATTGCATCGTAGAAGGGGTTATACAATTTTTTGTTCCTAGCACAAGTGGATCCTGACAATATAAAATTACAATTTTAAAAATATTTCTTTATATTATCTAAGCAAATGAAGTACTCTATGAAAATTTCCAAAAATAGAAGTGCAAAAAAATTTACAAAAGCGATGAGAGGCTACTGCGCCCGAACCAAGCAATTTTATACCCCCTTTTACGATGCGGCGGTTCAATTTATATCATCATCTAGTGAATTTAAAAGTTTCATATTAATTCATTAGTATACCATATTATTTTAGCATGGACAAACTGCCTTGATGTTAGCTGTTTCACACGGACGTAAATATATGACACAATTACTTCTGGATGCAGGAGCAGCAATTAACATTCAAGATGAAGATGGAAGCACTGCATTGATGTGTGCAGCAGAACATGGCCATGCGGATATTGTTCGACTCCTTCTTGCTCATCCGGATTGCGATCCGTCCATAACAGATGTAGATGGCAGTTCTGCTTTAAAAATTGCCCTCGAAGCTGGAAATCGAGATGTAGGAGTACTACTTTATGCTCACGAGCACGTTAATAGAGGAACAAGTCCGTATCCTTCAATACGGAGAACTCGTCGTAGTTCTAAACAAACGACACCCACCGGTTCTTCTCCTTCTGCTCCTGTTAGCCCAGCTACATCGCGAAGATTTCATTCATCTATGATATCTTTAAATGCTTCAAAATATTCAGGAAAATAATATGGTTTTCGTACAAAAAATATCATTTTTCAAATTTTATTACTAGTAAAGTAACTGAACGGAACAGAATGTTTTATGAACCTGGGAACGATGTACATTCACATAATGTATCGTATCTCTCTAAAAAATAACGTAATATTTTTTAAAAAAGGACCCCGCACACAATACATGGGAAAATGTCTGTCGGTGGATTTGACAAAAACTTTGTAATATTGTAGGTTATAAGGGGCCAATGAAATATCTTCCAAAATTTTTTAACAACATGGGCACTTTTAACGCTACACGGCACAAAACGCTCAATATCAGTGCATATGATATATCTGCATAGTACTGAGAGCTAAAACAACGATCAAATTAGAAACACACCTTAAATTTTAGTCATCAACATAACATGCTCTTATCCTAATAACTCTCACAGCGCCCTTCTCGCAACAGCCGAACGCTAAGCGCTGCATATTTTGAATTTACTGCAACACTCACAGTTTGAGAGCAACAACAGTACTAAAATAACGTCAGAATCAAGTGGGATAATAACCATCATATCAGTCGCCCGCTTCTTGCAACGTTGGAACGCGAAGCGCTTATTATTTTCAATTATTTGCCACATTCACAGTTAGTGATCAGCAACAGTCCTGAAATAAGTTCAGTATCAAGTGCTATTGTGCCAATCATGCATATCGTCCACTTCCCGCAACGTCGAACGCTAAGCGCTATATATTTTCAACTAACCACAACACACACAGCTTGAGAGCAGCAACGGTCCTAAAATAAGTTCAGTATCAAGTGCTATTTTGTCAATCATGTATATCGTCCACTTCACGCAACCTCGAACGCTAAGCTCTTAATATTTCCCACTAACTACAACATACACAGCTTGAGGGCAGAAATTGTGCTAAAATAAGGTTAGTATCAATGGTTATTGTGCCAATCATGTATATCGTCCACTTCCAGTAACGTTCGAAAGCTAAGTGCTCAATGTTTTGAATTAGCTGCAACACTCACACTTTTACGGCTGCAATAGTACTACAATAATGGCAATATCGAGTGCGTGAATGTCTATTATATAAATAGTCTGCTTTTCGCAACGAGAGAACGCGAAGCGCTTAATATTTTGAATTAAATACAGCACTTACAGTTTGACGGTAGCAACGATGCTGAAATAAAATCCAGTATAACGTGCTGTAATGCTAATTATATCAATCATCTGCTTTCCACAACGCTAGAACGCAAAGCGCTTAAAAATTTGAATTAAATGCAACACTTACAGTTTGACGGTGGCCACAATGCTAAAATAAAGTCCATTATCACGTGCTGTAATGATAATTACATAAATCGTCTGCTTACCGCATATTATTGAGCGCTTCTCGTTCTAACGCTGCTGGAAGTGAACGATGTTACATGGTTGGCACAACAGAACTTAAGACTGACCTTATTTTAGCTCTTTTGCCGCCATTGCGAGAAGCAGACAAATTATATAATTGATAATACTGCACTTGATGCTGATATTATTTTAGTGCTGTTACTACCCTTAAACTGCGAGTGTTGCAGTTAATTCAAAATAGTGAGCGCTTCGCGTTCTAAAGTTACGAAAAGCGGACGATTTATATGATTGCCATTACTGCATTTGATACTGACATTATTTTGCTACTGTTGCTGCCCTTGAAGTGTGCGTGTTGCAGTTAGTTCAAAATATTGAGCGCTTCGCCTTCTAATGTTGTAAAAAACGGACGATTTATATGACTGACATTACTGCACTTGATACTGGCATTATTTTAGTACTGTTGGTGCCCTTGGAGTGTGAGTGTTGCAGTTAATTAGGAATATTGAGCATTTTACGTTCCAACGTTGCGAAAAGCGGACGATTTACAAGATTGCCATTACCGCACTTGATACTGACATTATTTCAGTCCTGTTCCTGCCCTTGAAGTGGGTGTTGCAATTAATCAAAATATTGAGCGCTTAACATTCCCACGTACATAATTGGCACAATAGCACTTGATACTGAGCTTATCTTAGGACTGTCGCTGCCCTCAAACTTTGAATGTTGCAAATAAATGAAAATATTGAGCGCTTTGCTTGCTGACGTTGCAGAAAGCAGACGATTTATATAATTGTTATTGCCGCACTTGTTACTCATTTGGTTGTTTTTTCAGCTCTCAGTACTATGCAATATATCATATGCACTGATTTTGAGTGCCACTGAGTATTGTGTGCGGGGTTCTTTAAAAAAGCAATATTTTTTTATGAATTTCAAGTTGAAACTGAATATGACTTTCGTTGTTATAAATTGCAGATTGTGTTTATTTTCCGGCAATGTGTACAGCGAATGTATTTTGATTACCTCCACACTAAAAATTAGAAGTATGCGAGCAGACTTTTCAATTTAATCTTTCGTGAAGTACGTCTTTTGGCATGTATTGCAGAATTGAATATGATATCCATTTATCAACATGATATGGGTGATCCTTAGTATTGCGCACAAATCAATGTCCCTGGCGTATAAAAATATGTGCTCCCTTTTTTAACGACTTTTATCGCCATGTTTCACTTCATTAACATTTGTCAAGCAGCGAATTTGAGCAGGGCATCAAATAATCGTGATTGGCTGCACTGTTAATATTTATAATAAATCTCTAATAAATTACGTAAAACATTATAGAAGATATGACAATTTTAAACTATCAGATACTAACGTAGTAAATATTAGTAATTTTGAAAATTATTCCATATTTATTTATAAAATTGTTATAAATTTTTGCATCATTGACTGCAAATGTTTTTTTCGCTCATTACTGATTTGGATTTCTTGACCAAGTGCCCCCCCCCCCCCCCCACCTGAGGGGCGCTGTATCAAAATTTTTTGTGGAACCCTTTTCAAGAAAATAAACAAGGGGGCCTTAAGGTCCGGTGTCCCCGGACCTCGGGGGCCCCGTATCATTGATAAGGCTGATACGACGGTAGCTGCGCCCCTGTCTCGACCCTTCAATATAATGAATACGATTTATTTGATCTTGATTTGACTTTTTGATTTTTATATGTGCGCGAGGGGGCCTCGTCAGAGCACCCCCAGGTGCTCAGGATAGGACGCCTATTGTTTCGCCCTCGTGTTTATTCTCAGGGCAGAACACTGAATACAGGCATACAGTGCATTCCTTGTTTCCCACATTCTGAAAATATATCTCTCGGGTGCCAGATGTACTCCATGGCACGATGAATGACGCTGGCCTCATTGCACAGCAAAGTTAGCCTCCGACACTAAACCATCCGGCAGCCTCCGTATGCTAGGGTGGGGAGAGCGTTCCTTCTGAGGTCATCATTGAGTTGCCGATATTTGGCGCATTGTCCATTTGAGCCAGGCATGAAATAATCTTCATTGTATCGACTGTTAATATTTACAATAAATCCTATAATAAATTACGTGCAACAGTCAATGAAATTTATTCATGAATTTGATATTATTTTTGGATGTCTGGACCATTTAATATAATTGATACAATTTATTTGAACTTATATCCTGAAAAAATGTTTTAAGGAATTTCGATTGTCAAATTTTGCACTTTGCGGAGAATCATCCATTTGCATAATGGATGTTTACAGTTTCATAAGAACTACGAAAATGAGTCTTTTTTGGATCACATTTTAGATTCATAAAGGTGAGTGCTTATATACGGTTTATTCCATTTGAACGGCAGAGTTGATTTTTACATGTCGATTTTAGACAACGCATGCACACGTTGCGAACGGGCTCTAAAAATATAGTTAAGGATAAATCCATACCAAGAGCTATCCATATGAAGAACACACACAGGCCCATTGAAGACGCTCCAACTTCACGTCGATCAACTGAATGCGTATGAACGTGTCTAGCATATCAGACCTCTTTGTTCTTCTGTACTTTCGGGGCTCTATTTCATAAACGAAATGGAAACAAATTCTGAAATTTTCGCAGAATCTTTGTATTTTCCCTTCTACCGTGGCTCAGTTCTTGAAAAAAAATTATTGGAAGCGTTTAGTCGTCATGCTAAAATATGTTGAATTTTCATTACATTGGTATAGGCCTTACATGCATAAGATGCGAATCTTGATTTTATTTGTTTCAAATTAAAAAATTTCAGACCATTTCTGATTGCATCCAATTTTAGATAACACTTTAATGAATCTACACTCCCAATTTGAAAGAAATATTCAGAAAATAATTTTATCCGTATCATACCTTCAACCTTCTGTAACGGGCGTCATAGTATTTTCACAGCCCACTAGTGAAATAAGCATGCAACATCCTCAGCGACCTGAAGTCAGACCATTCTTCCTATTCTACAGACCAGACTAAAGTTCCTCAAGGGAGAGTTGTGTCTCTGCTTACTCCAATTCTTATTGGTGTTGCGAAACCGGAAATGGATGTTCTGAAATTGCCGAGACTTCTAAATCAAATTTAATATTCTGACATAGATTGAATAACATATAAATACGAGTATATTGCGTGACGATGATCGTAAGGCAATGATTTCATGAGTGAAATCGTTGCCACGGCCCGAGTCATATCGATAATCGAAAATTCGCCTTGAGATGTCTGTGGAGCAAGTCGACAATCGAATGTTCAATCCTAGGGAAGAAAGTGACAGATCCATGTCAATGGCGGTGTGAAACACAGCCATCTACATTGATCTGTCACTTTCTTCCCTAGGGTTGAAAATTCGATTCTCGACCCGCTCCACAGGCATCGAAAGTCGAATTTTCAATTGAGTTATGATGAAATAATAATAATAATACTAATAACCTCATCGCCCGAGAGCTCCGGCTTACGTCACCAGCATCGCGCAGTGCCACCCACAATAGGCCTCTCTCGGATGGAGGCCATGGTGCAGTTGGGAGTGGCAATAGAACCGAACTGAGGCGACGACCAGGCAATGGCCCCGGACAAACGCGAGAACATCGATTTACATGGTCGGACCAACTCAGGAGGGACATCCTTACCTGTTGGCAAAGAAGCTCACCGTCACAAAGAGGATTCATGCAGAGGTTACATGACCGTTTGGTCAATATGCACCCGGAATATGCTCATAAAACGCCTCAATATTTAAGAGATTAGGTATCCTTTTTGCGCAAAAGCGGATATGAAGCTCTTTATCAGCAAGAAGAAGAGCAACATCCTTTAGCGAACATGCCACCCCTTCCAGCAAGAACACCTTTGCAGATAGCCGATAATGCCAAAATGAGAAGTAGGAGATCTATCCACCAAAAAGTCTTTCTCAGGATGGACACCGGAGATTTGTCAAGTCGAAAGAACTACAGCCCCATAGCTTGTTTAAACACCAGCTACAAGCCAAAGCTATTGGCATGAGATTCGGACTGGGCAAGTGTGCCTGCGTCCACCTACATCAAGGAAGACTAGAAACTACATCATCACGTAACAATGAGGATGTTCAACTCATAGGCGAGAATGCTATTCAACATCTTGGCAATAGAGAAACATATACATATCTTGGAATACTGCAAGCGAAACCCAAGATGTGCGTGTGTTAAAAACGGCCCTTGAAAAAAGGTATCGCCAAATTCTCAAAAAAATTTGGGCTTCCGAATTATCTGGAAAGAATAAGCTCCAGGCGACCAATATGCTGGCCTTTCCTATACTGCTCTACGCGTTTGGTGCAGTAAAATGGAACTTCGATGAGTTGAAGCAGCTTGACCATAGCACACGCAAGATGATGACGATCCATCGAAGTCATCATCCTAGATCTTCCGTACCTCGATTATATCTCCCTCGAGATAAAGGGGGTAGAGGCTTGCTAAGTTTGGAGTGTCTTCATCGAAGAACGGTTCTGGCTACAGCCTGCTCAGTTCTAAATAGCACAGATTCTCTTATGCGACTCGTACATTAACATGAAATCGACAATGCTGCGGCGTTTCTATACCGTGGCGCAGATAGGGCCGTAGAGGAGCTTGGCCTCTTATTTGATTCCAGCGATACTACACATGGCCTAGCATCACTAACACCTTTAATGCTCAAGAGTCGTATACATGAAGCAGAGCATACGCTTCTACTAAGAGAACATGCTTACAAGCCCCTTCATGGTAAATTCTATGTCATCATACGTAGAGAAGAGCTCTTGATTGGTCTGTTCAACACGTTTCTCAAGTCTGCTGGATTGAGATCGGAGACTGAGGGATTTCTTTTTGCCTGTCTTGACAGCATTATAGACACCTTAGTTTACCGCGAGCGCATAATGAATGTACCTGTAGGCGATACCAACTGTCGAGCGTGCAAGCAAGAGCCAGAAACACTTGGACATGTTCTCAGTGAATCCTCAAAGTATGAAGGCTACAGGTACATAGAGAGACAGAATGTGGCTCTCAAAGTATTATATTACCATCTTAGACACTTCTATGGTGTTGATTTATTGCCCGTCTTGCCATACGCCCAGGGGGAACTCAAGTCCGTTGTGGAGAATCAGTGTTACGAAGCCTGATATTATAACAAATTTAAATTTAGAATTTAAAATTTAAAGATTTTTCGGGTTTCAAT